>PVJD01004690.1:0-131038 GCA_004026545.1 Mormoops blainvillei
TTTACACAATTAAGAATACTTCTTAATTCCTGCCCTGGCCGGTGTGGCTCAGTGGACTGAGTGCCGGCCCACAAACTGAAAGGCTGCCGGTTCGATGCCCAGTCAGGGCACATGCCTGGGTTGCAGGCCAGATCCCCATCTTGGTTGTGTGCAAGAAGCAACCAATCAATGTTTCTCTCCTTCTCTTTCACCCTCCCTTCCCCTCTCTCTAAAAGTAAATAAAATCTTTAAAAAATACTTCTTAATTCCAAAGTATAAAACAGTAACTTTGCCACTGAGAAACCTGCACATATCACTTTAACTAAATGATCAAAGTTATAAACAGCATGTGCCTACTGACATAATGTAGTGAGAAGACATGAGCATTGCTTTTACAGTATTTCTTCCAAAAATACATAACCTCAACCCAATAATTAGAGAAACCCAAATTAAGCAGCGTTCTGTAGGTCTGTGCTTTAAACAATGTCCAGTGATGTGTAATACAAAGACTCAGGACAGGAGGAGTTTCCAGATAAAAGGAGTCTTAAAAAGACATGCATCAAATGTAACACATCATCTTGAATTTCCTTTTGCTGTTAAGGACATTACTGGTACAACTGCTGGAACGTAAATAAAGGATTAGGTAAGCACCGGGTCAGTATTAATTTTCTATCTGTATCACTGTAGTGACAATTTAAAAGAATTACTTGTTTTAGGAAATTCACATTGAAGTGTTTAAGAGTGAAGAGGCATCATATCTGCAACTTAAATGGCTTAGGACAAAATGAGGTATGTCTAGGGTGTGTGTGTATGTGTGTGTGAGAAGAGGAAAGACAAAGCAAATGTGATAATCTGCACATTTGCAGAAATTCTGGTGAAAAGTATCCAGGAATTCTCTGTATTTTTCTTAGAACTATCTGACAGTCTGAAATTAACTGAACAAAAACATTTAACAATTTTTGTGGCAGTATATCAATAGTGACAAATGATCTTAAAGGTATATTTCTCAAGTCTACTGTTGAGTCAAAATGTGCACATCCTGCACTTTGAAACTCTGCCAAACTGCACTCCAAAAGAGTGCACACTAACCCACACCTTATCAACAGTGTATGTAAGGGCAGTAAAACAAAGTGATGACACTGAGGGTGGCAAGTGAGTCCTCATATGCACTGTTGGTGAGGTGCGGGTTAGTGCACACTCTTTTGGAGGGCAGTTTGGCAGTGCGTCACACTTTTTTTTACTGCCCTTATCACACATTTTATACTTCATTAATAAAAAATCTGAAACTATTTTCAAGGACACAAATGTGACCTAACTGGGTTTCTGTTATAACAAGATTTCAATTATGTGACAGCACATATCCCAGTTACAACAGATGAAATCCAAAGTAGTTTCAAACCATCTTGCCATGAATTTAACTAATATTAATCTTTTTGGAATAATTTATGTGGATTTTGGGACTAAAACAGGACCCTGTTCAGATTTACATATTCATTAAGAAATCTTTTTTTAAAAATAAATTTATTTATTTTTGACATATATGTCAATGTTACAGAGAGGTAGATTTGTGTTTAAGCTTTAATAACTTTAGAAGTGTAAGTGCTATAAAAATAAATTTATTTATTTTTAAAAAATATTTTCCTTATTTTTAGACAGAAGGGAAGGGAGGGAGAAAGAGAGAGAGAGAAACATCAATGAGTGGTTGCCTTGGGGAACCTAGTCTGCAACCCAGGCATGTGCCCTGACTGGGAATCGAACTGGCGACCCTTTGGTTCACAGGCTGACACTCAATCCGCTGAGCCACAACTGCCAGGGCTCATTAAGAAATCTTACACAGAGCAGGGTGTCTCAACCTCAGCCACCTTGATATTTTGGACAGTATAATCCTTTCGTGTGTGGGGTGTCCTGTGCACTGTGGCACGTTTAGCAGCATCCCTGACCTCTACCCATCCCCAGTTGTAACAACCATAAATGTCTCCAGAAACTGCTAAATGTATTCTGGGAGGCAAAAATGAACAAAACACATTTCAGAAATGATTTGAGAAAGTATAAAATCTGAAAATCAGAGGCTGACATCAATTTACACTAGGAGTCAGCAAACTTTTCCTGTCAAGGGCTAAACAGTAAACCTTTTAGACTTTGAGAGATATCTGGTCTCTCTCAACTATGCTATACTACTGTGAAAGCAATCACAGACAAAGCATAATGCATGAGTTTGGCTCTATTCCAATAAAATTTTACTTTTAGATTAAATCTGAATTTCATATAATCATCACATGTCATAAAATATTCTCTTTTTTAAATTTAAATAACCGTTTAAAAACATAAGCCCAATTCCTGGCTCACAGGCTATAGTCTGCCAAACCCTTCTTGATCTAGAACAAAATCCTTGATTGTTTATAGCCTCTTTAAAAAGAATAAAAACAGTGAACATTAGAAACCAACACAGGCTCAGTAAATACACACCATGCCAAGCTTATCCAAACATTTTCTTTTGATAGCGTTGTTAGACCAAGAAATCAGACAATATATATGTTGACTTTAATCAGGAATTTGATACTTCTTATACTTTTAATGGATAAAATGAAGAGATGATGGTTGAAGATACTATAGTGAATAAACAGGTGAATTCATAACCATCTAAATAGCTGTTACTAGAAACATTTAAGATCTTGCTCCTTGGCATACGTATGTCATTAGTTTTGGCTCAAATAAATGGTTAGAAAACTCTACAGGTTTGGATGTTCTTACACTGACATTATGTATTCCCTCTATGGGTTAAATTGTGCCCCCCCAAACAAATAAATTATAACCAAAGAATATTAATCAATAAGTTAATACCAGTTAGTATAAAAGAAAGGAAACTAAAAATTTAGCCTTTTTTGGTGCCATGTACTTCTATAATTAGATTAACAAATGTTGATCCCATTGGTCCTGGATCAATCTTTTAAATTAAAATTTGGCCATGCCTGGTATGGCTCAGTGGGTTGGGTGTCCTGCAAACTGAGAGGTACCTGGTTCAACCCCGGTCAGGGCACATGCCTGGGTTGCAGGCCAAGTCCCCACTTGGGGGTGTGCAAAGGGCAACCAATCTATGTTTCTCTGGCACATCGATGTTTCTCTCCCTCCCTTCCCCTCTCTCTAAAGGCAAATAAATAAAATCTTTAAATAAATAAGTAAATAATAAATGAGCAATGGCAGGAGGGTAATAATATTATAAAAAGCTTGTTAAGGCATATGGGATGAAAAATATTTAGTCCAAAGATGTCTACCCTAGAGGAGAGAAGATGTACAGGTAATATAAAGTATTCATATATCTGAAGGGTAAACTGTAACAGAGGGATAAAAACTTTTCTTACTTTACATGACAAAACTTTGACAAATATGTCAATATTACAGAGAGGTAGATTTGTGTTTAAGCTTTAATAACTTTAGAAGTGTAAATGCTATAAATGTATCAAAATTAAAAATTTATTTAAATTTCTTTAATATTCATTTATAATTTTCTGATTTTGAATACATTTTTAGTTTTCAGTCTCTGGAGATAGCAATATTAAATAAATTTTCAGTGATGTTTGTTTCTATTCAGATATATTTATTTTTTAAACAATTAGTCAAAAAAGTGGTATTTGTTTCCATATTAGATAGTAGAGGTTTGCAGAGCTGACCATCAGAACAGTATAGATACTATACTTCTTAGTGTTCTTAATTTTTTCCATATTTTTCTATGTCACACAATAAAGTACTTCTCATAATGTATATACTCAGTAAATATCCATAACTGACATAAGATTCTTGTCTGAATTAGATAATTTAAAAAATTCCTCTTAATTCTAAATTTTTTAATTTAAAAATTACCATAAGGTTTGGGCCAAGCTTTATATTAACCGTAAGAAAGGGCTCAATTTGAAGTAAACAAATACTGTAAAAAACACTGTAAGAGGATTTTTTTTTTAACTAAAACCAAATATTTTTAAGGAATAAAACAATCTTGGAAAATGTAATTTTAATTCAGGAATAGTTCTTATAGTATCATCCCCTGGAATCAATTTCATAGCTGACTCATTTCTAAACTGTAAGTTCCTTAAATTATTAAAACTTTAATATGACATTACCTTTGCATGCTTCAGTTCTAACTCTGCTAGTTCCACTAAATTTTTTCTGAATGCCGCAACTCTTCTTGTCTTAAAATCTATGAGTTCTGTGAACAAAAGAAATTAGTATTAACTATTTAATTTACATACTAGTGTAAATACCTTATTAAAGGTTAATATAACAGTACCTTGTTTTGCAGATTCCGATATTTTTTCAAATTTCTGACAACATAACTGTTGGGACATTTCAGCCTGTAGAACATCTTTATTTTTTGCTCTTGCTTTATCCAGTGCTTTATTAGCATTTTCATAATCCACTAGTGACCTAGATCTTCGATAGAGGAGATCCTATAGAACAAAACACCTCAAAATAAGATATACTGCACATTTCTGGTAGTTACACTCAACCACCACTACCACCACTGCTGCCTCTGTCACTGCCACCACCTAATTGTTCTCAGGGCTAAATACCACCTGTCAGTTACTCTTCTGTATTGTTTTGTTTTTTAAATAACAGCTTTATTAGGATATAATTTACAAACTATGTACCTCATTCATTCAAAGTGCATAATCACTGGTTTCTAGGATGCTCACAGAGTTGTTTAACTACCACTACAATCAATTTTATTTTATTTTTTAAAAGATTTTATTTATTTTTAGAGAGAGGAGAAGGGAGGGAGAAAGAGAAGGAGAAAAACACCAATGTGCAAGAGAAATATCAGTTGCCTCTCTCTCACCACCAACTGGGGACCTGGCCAGAAACCCAGGCATGTGCTCTGAGTAGGAATCGAACTGGCAACCTTTCGGTTTGCAGGATGGCACTCAACCCACTGAGTTATACCAGTCAGGGTACTACAATCAATTTTAGAATATTTTTGTCATTCAAAAAGAAATCCCATATTCATTAACAGTCACTTTCCATCCTCACTCCCCACGCACAACCATTAATGCTTTCTGTCTGTATAAAACTGCCTATTCTGCACATTTCATTACCAAATAAAATCATACAAAATGTGGCCTCTGTGTATGGTTTTTTAAACTTAGCATAAAGTTTCCAGTTTATCCATTAATATTTCATTGTATGAATTTATCACGCTGACTTATCCATTCATCAGTTGATAGGCACTTAGCTTTGTTTCCACCTTTTGCCTATTATGAGTAACGCTGTTACGAACACCTTGTGTACAAGTTTTTGTGTGGACGTTTTCATTTCTCTTTATTAATTATTATGATTTTTAAAAATTTCTTCATTTCTCTTTTATATCTAATTACTTAGGAGTGGAATTATGGGCTCATCTGGTAACTCTACATTAAACCTATGAAGAAACTGCCAGACTGTTTTCCAAAGTGACTGTACTGTATGAGTGTTCCGATTTCTCTACAGCCTTGTCTACACTTAACTTTCTTTATATTAAAGCTCTAGGTGTGTATATTATACACTATACCTAGTGGGTGTGAAGTAATATCTCAGTCTGGTTTTGATTTGCATTTCCTTGATGGCTAATGATACTGAGCATCTTTTTATGTATTCATTAGCCATTTGTATCTTCTTTGGAGAAATGTTTATTCGAGTTCTTTCCCCATTTTTTAAGTTGAGCTGTTTGTCTTTTTATCGAGTTACAAGAGTTCTTTATATATATTCTGGATTCCAGTCACAGGGACTCACATGATTTACAAATATTAAGACTCCTAGTCTGCGGACTGTCTTCTTATTTTTCTTGATAGTGTTGTTTGCCACACAAAAGTTTTCAACTTTAATAGTCTTAATTCATTATTTTTTCTTTGTTGCTCTTCTGGTGTCGTATCTGAGAAACCAATGCCTAAGAAACGTAACTGAAGGTCACAAAGATTTATGTTTATGTTTTCTTTCAAAAATATTAGTTTTAGTCCTTGGCCAGGTAGTGCAGTTGGTTAGAGCAGTGCTCTGATATGCCAAGGTTGCAGGTTTGATCTCTCGTCAGGGCAATACAGGAAGCAACCAATGGATACATGGATGGGTGGAATGGCAGATTAATGCCTGTCTGTTACTCATAAATCAATAAATAAAAATATTTAAAAATATTACAGTTTTAGCTCTTACACTTGGGTCTTTGATCCATTTTCAGTACATTTTTATAAATGATATAAGGAAAGGGTCCAACTTTACTCTTTCTCACCTGACTATTCAGTTGTCCCAATACTATTTGTTGAAAGTCTTTACTTTTCTCCACTGAACTGTCTTAGCATCCTTGTCAACAATCAACTGACTCTCTCAGCAAACTAGGAACAGAAAGAACTTCAACTTGATAAAGAACACCTACAAAAAACCTACAGCTAACATCACACATAATGGTGAGAAATTATAAGCTTTCCCTCTAATATTAGGAAAATTAAGGATGTTCCATATCATCATGTCTTATCAACATCATATTGGATGTCCTAGCTAATGCAATAAGGAAATAAGAAGTATACAGATTGGGAAGAAATAAAACTGTCTTTGTTCACGGATGATATGACTGTTTATATAGAAATCTAGGAAAAAAAAATCACAAAAAACTCCTGTATTAATAAATGAGAACAATGATGTTGTAGGATATAACAAAAATATACAAAAGTGAACTGATTTCTTATGTACCAGCAATGAACCAGTAAAATTAGAAATAAAAAAATACCACTGGTACCCTAGAAAATGAAATACTTAAGTATCAATCTAACAAAATATATGCAAAATCTATATAAGGAAAACCACAAAACTGATAAAAGAAATCAAAGAACTAAATACATGGAGAGGCCCTGGTCAGGTGGCTCCGTTGGTTAAAGCGCTGTCTGATGAGCCAAGGCTGCGGGTTTGATCCTGGTTAGAGTACATACCAGGATCAACCAATGAATGCAATCAATGTTTCTCTCTCTAAAATTAATAAATACAAAATTTTAAATTAAAAAATGAATTACTCCATGTTGATAGATAGGGAGACTCAATCCTGTCAAAATCAGTTCTTTCCAACTGGAGCTGCAGATTCACATCAGCTTTATTTGTAACAGCTGAAAGCTTTTTATGTAGACATCAACAGAGTGGTTCTAAAGTTTACATGGAGAGGCAAAAGATAGAATGACCAGTGCAATACTGAAGGAGCAGAATAGGGTCAGAGGACTGACACTACCTACTTGAAGCCTTACTATAAAGCTACAATAATCTCAACAGTGTGGTGGTAGAAAAAAATAGACAAATAGATCAACAGAACAGAACAGAGTCCAGAACTAGTACCACAAAAATACAGTCAACTGATCTTTGATAAAGGAGCAAAGGCAATACAATGGACAAAAGCTAGTCTTTTCAACAAATGGTGCTGGGAAAACTGGATATTCACATATAAAGATTAACAAAATAAATTACAGACCTACATATAAAACACCTAGAAGATAGCACAGGACAAAATCCAAGTGACCCTGGGTTTGGTGATGACTTTTTAGATATAACACCAAAGACATATTTATGAAAGATGTAATCAATAAAAACTTCTTTAATATTAAAATTTTTTGCTATGCAAGACACTCAAGAGGATGAGAAGACAAGTCATAGACCAAGACAAAATATTTACAAGAGACATAACTGATAAAGGATTGCTATCTAAAATATACAAAGAACTCTTGTAACTCAACAACAGGAAATGAACTCAATTTAAAAAATGGGCTAGCTAAAGGCCAATTTTTTTTAACAGATACTTCACCAAAGAAGATACATAAATGGCAAATAAATATGTGAAAAGATGCTTTGCTCACATTATATGTCATCAGGGGAATGCAAATTAAAACAATGAGATACTGTGTAGCTCGGTTGGTTAGAGCGTTGTCCTGATACACCAAGATTGTGGGTTTGATTCATAGTTAGGGCACATACAAGAATCAACCAATAGCCTTGGCTGGTGTGGCTCAGTGGACTAAGTGCCGGTCTGTGAACAAAAGGGTGACCGGTTCGAGTCCCAGTCAGGGCACATACCTGGGTTGCAGGCCAGGTCCCCTGTAGGGGGCGCTCAAGAGCCAAACACACATTGATGTATGTCTCCCTCTCTTTTTCCCTCCCTTCCCCTCTGTCTAAAAATAAAATAAAATCTTTTTTAAAAAAAGAGGGTCTAGAAATAAATCCACACCTTTATAGTTAATATATGACAAAAGGAGGTAAAAACATACAATGGGGTAAAGTTAGTCTATTCAATAAATGGTTTTGGATGGGTGGATAAAAAAGCCGTGGCACATTTACACAATGAAGTACTACTTGGCTGAAAAAAAAAGAAGGAAATATTTTATTTTGCAATAGCATGGATGGACCTGGAAAATATACTAGGTGAAACAAGCCACTCAGAGAAAGACAAGTACCACATAATTTCACGCATACATAGAATCTAATTAACAAAACAAGCTAACAATACAGAAACAGGCTCACAGAGAAGAGACCGATAAGTGTCCAAGGGGGGAGGTGCTGGGTAAAAAATGTGAAGGGATTAAGCAAAACAAACAAAAACGTATAGACACAGACAACAGTATAGTTATTACTAGAGGGAAATGGGGGGTGGGGTGGGGTGGGGTGGATTGGTGGGAGGCAAAAGGGGGATAGGAGGGTTAAATGGTGATGGAAGGAAGACTTGACTTGGGGTGGTGAACACACAATACAACAGATGATGTATTACAGAATTCTATATCTGAAACCTGTATAATTTTATTAACCAATGTCACCCCAATAAATTTAATTAAAAAACAAAAAGGACAATACAGTTACCTTAGCAGCTTGAGATTCTCTTAAGTAATATTTTAAAAGGTCAGAAAGTTTGAGGTCCTCATCAGCAGACACTCTTGCTTCTATTTTCTGAAAAAGGGAAAAACTGGGCATTTAATCACCACTTACATTCTACACTCAGTGTTTTCTTAATTACAATAAAAAATTTAAAGTTATAAATAATAACTATGGCCCACCAATTACCCAACAGAAATGTACATTTATGTTCAACTGAAGATATACAAGAATGGTCTTAGCAGTACAATTTGTAAAGAGCTCCAAAAACTAGAAACTTCCAAATGTCCACTAACAGAACAGATAAATTTAGGTATATTCTTGCAGTGGGATACTATACAGTAATAAGAATGAAGGAAATATACCTACATGTAACAACATGGATAAATCTTATGTACATAATGTTGAGTAAATGAAAACAGACATAAAAGAATCTATACTGCATAATGCATTTATATAAAATATGAATATAAAACTAACCTATGCTGTTAGAAGTTAGGATGGTGGTTAGCCTTCCAGGAGGTGGTAACTCAGAAATGCAGCTTAAGCATGGGGCAGGGCTGCAGATAACGTTCTTTTTCTTTTTCTTAAAGATTTTATTAATTTATTTTTAGAGAGAGGGGAAGGGAGCGAGGAAGAGGGAGAAAAACGTCAATGTGTGGCTGCCTCACGTGCGCCCCCTACTGGGGACCTGGCCCACAACCCAGGCATGTGCTCTGACTGGGAATCGAATCAGCGACCCTTTGGCTCGCAGGCCAGCACTCAATCCACTGAGCTATACCAGCCATGGCATCTTTTTTTCCTTTTTCTAAATTTTGTATGATCTAATTTGGTGTATTCAGCTATGGAAATAGTCATTGAAGAAGTATATATTTTATTTTTTCTTATTCAAGGACACGCTCATTGATTTTTAGGCAGAGGAAGGGTAGTGAGAGGGGAGGGGGGAGGGGAAGGGAGAGAGAGAGACACACACACACACCCACCAGCTGCCTCCCGTATGTGCCCTGATCAGGAATGGAACTCTCGTCCTAGTTATGTGCTCTGACCAAGAATTGAACTGGTGACCTTTTAGTGTACAGGATGGCACTCCAACCAGTTGAGCCACACTGGCCAGGACAATGTTTTCTTTCTTGGTTTGGCTGTTCATTATATAGGTGTGTTAAATTTATAAAATTTCACTGAGAAGTATACTTCTGATAGGTGTTCTTTCCTATATGTATAATATACTTCAATACAAAGAGCTGAAGCTTCTAAAAAAATATTACTTTATGGAGAAATAAACTCATGGAACTTTTTAACCTAAAAGGTAAGAGCATAAACACAAAGTAGAGGGGGGACCCCCAGAACCCCTGGAATTTATTTATAAAAAATTTTATATTTATTCTTACATGTTTAAACTTCAGTCACCTTCAAAGTATTGTCCATTTGATGCAATATGCCTATTGAGATGTTTTCTTTCACTGTTCAAAACAGTTTCTGAACTCATCGACTTCGATGCCTTGCAGTGCTTCTGCCGTATTTTGTTTTACCTAACGCATTGGCAAAATGTGGCCCTTTGAGGATTTTTTTCATCCGGGGAAACAATAACAAAAAGTTGCTCAAGACGAGACTGGGTAAATAGGGAGGTTAGGGCATAGGGGTCATGCCGTTTTTGGTCAAAAACTGCTGAACACTGAGCACAGTGTGGGCGGGTGTGCTTATAAATCACCCATCATGAAACGGGTAAACACACTGAAAGTGTCTTCAAAAGAAATTCACTGAAGCCGACCGCATGCGGCCTCTCATAACAATGCCGGCTGGTACACTGATACAGATGGGTTCCTAGAACACACATTCATCTAGTAGGGAAAACCTATATGTACTACATGGGGCCTATTCCCTAGAAGATAATTCCATTTTTTTTGTACCCCGCTTCATATATTCAAAAGTGATGTAGCTAAATCAATTTAGTTAAATTTAGATTATATGCTCTTAATATGGCTCCTTTCCTTAAATTAAAAAGTAGGGTATGTGTCCCTCCCCTTGAATCTGGGCTCTGAGACTGTTGGACCAATACAAAAGTGATGCTGTGCCAGGTTCCAGGCGCAGGCCTTACAAAACTAGCAGCTTCCACTTCCCATCTTCTGGGATGCTCACTTTTGGAACCTGGCCACCACACTGTGAAGAGGCCCAAACAACTCTGGAATAGCCGCATGTAGGTGTTACAACCAAAAGCCCTATCAGAAGTCCCAACTGACTGCCAGTATCAACCCCCAGACATGAGTGAAAGAGCTTTCAGATGATTCCAGCACTCGGCCTTCATATCTTCCCTAGTGAGGTCATCAAGGAGCAGAGGCAAGCCATCACTGATGTGCCCCTTCTGAGTTCCTGACCCAAGGAATTCATTAGCATAATAAAATGGCTGTTGTTTTAAGCTGCTGACTTTTAGGTTGCTTTGTTACACAGCAAGAATAACCAGAACATGCAAACACTAAAGGAAATAAGGATTGTGGTGGCCATGGAAACATGCCACTCAGATCTCTTTCAAGAGAAACTGCTTACTACAAGAAGCATAGTTGATAGTCCCACCTGCTACCTCTCTGGATCCAGAAACGATGTTCATACCAAGGCTCTGTTCCATCTCCCCTTTTTGGCTGTACCCAGTCAATGACAAAGCAGTAGTGCCAGCCCATTCCTGTCTGATGCAGAATTCTTCTAATGGGCAACTCCGGCTAGAACTCTGCTACAGTCTGAAACTCTTCCTGCCTGGTCTTCTTTTCTCTGCCCTCTTCTTTCACAGGTGTAGACCTGCACTGTGGTTGGAAGGTTCTACCTGCTCTTTCCTCTTTGCTCCTCACAATAAATCTCTTGTACATCTAATCCCATCTTGATATCTGTTTCTAAAAGAACTGACACATAAGTTTATTTTGATACATATCCCTATTCTTATGATGTAAATGCATACATAAAAAACCTCTATCTTCCCATAAAATGCTCACTGGCACAAATATCAAAGGCAGAATAATGGGCTGTCTGGACCCTAGTATAACAACATTTATATATTTAAGGACTTTTTCCTTTGTGAGAGAATATCGTCTTTTCTTTTACTTGTCTCTACCACATTATCACTCAATTGAAAAGATCATACTGAAATCAGATTTTTACAATGGACTAGACACTACCACTCTCAGCTAAGTACCATTAAATATATAGGAACATTTTCATTACTCTATCAAGTGATAAAAATGTTCATTATTATTGTATCTAAGACTGATCCCTGAGTTCTGACTGATGTGGTTCAGTTGCTTGGGTGTCATCCCGCAAAGCCAAGTTTACCAGTTCAATTCCCGGTCAGAGCACATGTCTGCACTGCGGGTTCAGTACCTGGTCAGGGTACGTAGGAGAGGCAACTGATGTTTCTCTCCCTCTTGTTCCCTCTCTCTAAAAACAAATAAATAATTAACTATTAAAAAAAATAGACTGATCCCTGAAAACCAAGATTATGTCATTACTAAATTATTATTACTATGAATGAAACCTCCTGCAGTTGTATACTTGATACAACTCACTTTTAAACCACCATATCAAAAGGGATCAAAAGCAATATAGTCTTGGTAAAGTTATGATGAATCTAAGACTTTCTTTTAGCTTGCAAAGTCCCCGGGAAAGGATCATTCTTCATAAAAACAAACTCAATCTCCATAATGAACATGTTTTATGATCAAGAATATAAACATCTTACGTAAACACCAAAAGGCTGTAACAAAAACTGAATTTCCTAAAAAACTCTCAAACTTTCAAATTTAAATGTTTCTTCTTCCTTTTGAAGTATAACTCATCTTCCTCAATAAAGCTAAACAAGTTAAACACAATTGTATGCAGAGATTTAGATGATCAAAGGTTAATTAATAGTACTTACTCTCGTTTTATCAAACAGTTCTGAAACTTTGAGAAAAAACCTAAAAGAGAAAAACATTTCATCAGGAGCTACCTTTAAATAATTTTCCATTTCGAACATTCAGAGAATACATAATGACCCAAATGAATAATGAACATTCTTGTCTCATTACGATATTTTATGGTCTTATTTACTTCATTTAGTTTAACAGAAATATCTCTATACTTCTACCCATTACAAATGACTTGAAGTCTGTTGTTACAAAAAAAATGCCCATTTCAAGATAACAGTTTAAGTTATACATTAAAATCTAAAAATTTTGTCTTGATATTCTTTAGTAATATACCACACAATACTAAATAAAGCCTGTACCTTCAAAATTCTCCCTTCCACTCCTCTCTTCAATAGCATAAAAGAAGTGTCCTCAGTTGAGGATTACAAAAAATTTTTTAAAGGCTGATTTATAAGGAAAACACAAGTTGGAGCAATTTTTGAAGATATCTGATAGTTATGTTTTAAACATTTTTAAATAGGACTGCTTTGTTTTGGTAAGCAACAGAAATCAATAACCAATTTCTATCTCAGAATTCACTTTCACTTTTAACCAAACAGCCTCTCTCAAATGTGCTGACAACTGACTAAAAACACCCTAAAGCCAAACTACTAAAGAGTATTCTGTAAAATACATAATTATAGATGACATTAAAGTTGGATTAGGGAAAATACTATTGAAAGCTAAAGCACAATTTTATGAACATCACTTTACTAAAAAGAACTTGATGTGAAAGGGTTATGTCAGACAACAGGGCAAGGTTGACCTTTTTTTCTTCTTATCAAAGAATTAAGAACTAACTCTTGGGAAGGCAGCATGTTAATTAGTATAAGCTACGGTGCCTTGCTTTGCTGAAAACTTGGATTTTACATGTCTACTGAGAGAGGATTATTAGAGAAAAGTTCAAGCATGTGGTTTAGAGAAACATATGAACTATGAAAACAGTTTTTCCACTTAACATTTTTAAAAAAGTTAATTAGCCCTAGCCCATGTGGTTCAATTGGTTGAGCGTCATCCCACAAAGCTAAAAGGTTACTAGGTTCGATTCCTGGTCAGAGCACCTGCCTGGGTTGCAGGCCAGGTCCCCAGTCGAGGCACATACAAGAGGCAACCAATCGATGTTTCTCTCCCTCTCTTTCTCCCTCCCTTCGCCTCTAAAAATAAATAAGTAAATAAAATACTTATTTATTAAATAAGTATTTTAAATACTTATTTAAATATGTAAATTAAATACTTATTTTTTAAAGATTTAAATCAATCTTTTAAAAAATAACAACTATTTTTCAGTGAAGAGTTGGGTTTAAACAATATTACAGGAGTAACAAAAATTAACTATTAAAGTGAAAAACTAGCATAAAGTAAACAAAAGTTAGCTGTGTAAACAAACTTCCAGAGAGCGTTTTTACACTAACATGCATAATACCTCCCTCATTCGACTGCTCTAACATTCACTAAACTATAAAAACTAGAATAGCTGGCCTCTTTAAAAAGTGCAAACTGATAACTTTGACATAAATCCTGTCTCTCCCTCTCTTTTAAACACACACACACCCCAACACATTTTCATCAAATAAAACTTTGTAAAGATAAAAAAAAAAAAAATCTATATATATATATATATATAAAAGTCCATTCTGGGAAATGGAAGAAAAAAATTGACATGGACCTAGGTTTATGAAGAAGCTCCTTATTATCAATGTGTTTTGACAAAAAATATTCCAAAATGTCCATTAGGTCTTGAGTATTTATTTTGTGTGCCCAGGCTGCCAACAAAATTTGTTTTATTTTATATTTACTCTTTTTAAAAAAAATCAGAATCCTTACTTGCATATATCTGTAGAATCCTGAGTTCCTAAAGCATATAATGAAGAACCAATTCTATTGTAATCGTCTGCAGCACCTACGGAAAAAGTTTAAAGAATTTAATATATTTATTCATTGACTTAATACTGAGCACTTACCTGCCAAACAATGTGTATGTACCCTAAGTCTAGTGAAGGAAATGAGAAAAACTGTAACATGATGAACACTATATTAGAAGTCGGTACAGACTACTTTAGGTGCAAGGGAAACGTGATTTCATCTAACTCAGGAAAGGATTTATAGACACTACAGAATGGGTTTAAGCTTGTAGAATGAGCAAATCTTTACCAAGTAATGTGGAAGGGAGAACATTTTGGATAAAGGGAGGAGTGTGGATCAAGGCCAGTGAGGCAGGTATAAAAGAGCGCAGTGTATTCAGAGAACCTTCTGGGACTATGTCACTGAAGGGTACAGATGGGGAGTAGGAGTTGAAGATGAAAAAATAAACTGGAAGCACCTTGAGAAAGAAAGGTTTCTGTAAGCCATGAGAAAGTTTGGATTTGACCTTGTAGACATGGGTGTTATTAAACATCTTACAATCGTAGTACAATCAACATGATAAGAACAGACATTACACTTGATCTTAGCCAAAAGGCTGAGAAGCGATCCTGATAAAGATTTTACACTAAAAAAATACTGCTTCCTAGAGTAAAGACTAGAAGTGGAGAGACCAACTAGGAAACTGCTGGATCAGACACTGAAGGCCAGGATCAAGATAGTGGGAACAGTGAGCGCACATAAGAGCTAATAAAGCTGAAAGGTATTTAAGAAATGTAGTAGGTAGGATCTATAAACAGCAGACCTGATGTAGGAGGGGAAATTATGGAGCTTGAGAAGCTAGATAAATGGTGTCACCATTACCCCTGGGTACTAGAAGCAAAGCACTAAACTTCAGCATAACACTCTTCCTAGGGATTGTCCTAGAGCACAATGCACTTGTTGAGAAAATATTATAATAGATGTGTCTATTTGGTTCAGAGAAAGGACAGAACAGTGCAATGGTTAAGAGCATGGACCTGGAACCAAACTGCCTACAACCCAATCCCAGCTTCTCAACTGATCAGCTATATGACCTAAGGCATATATATCACTTAACCTGTCTGTGCATCCGTTTCCTCATCTGGAAATCAGGATAATAATGGTACCCACTTCAAATTATTATTTGGAGAATTAAGTAAGTTAATAAATGTTACTATATACTTGGCATATAGTAAATACAGTACTAATTAAAGAAATCCAAGACATGCCTAAAGTATGGGAATTCCCACCTATGTTAGCACTATTTTTACACGGCTTTAATGTGTTTATTCCCTAATGAAACAGTAACCTACCTTCCTTCCTTCTACATAATACTTTCTTATGTTGTACAAAAGTATATTTAACTGATAAGCATAAAAAATATATTTTTTATAAATTCAGACTCTGAATGGTAACTTGTAACTTCTATGTGTGAGATTCCACTATTATCTTAACCTGAAAGTTTAAATTAAGAAAAAAACTTTAAAGTCACTTTAAAGGTAGGCTTACAGAGAGGTAGGAATCAAAAATGGGTTTTGTGGCCCTGGCTGGGTGGTTCACTTGTACACCAAGGTTGTGGGTTACATTCTCTAGGCTGCGGTTTCAGTCCCTGGTTGAGGCATGTAAGGGAGGCAACCAATCATTTCTCTCTCACATTGATTTTTCTCTCCCTTCCTCTCTCTCCAAAATCAAGAGAAAAAACCCATATCCTCGGATGAGGATTAAAAAAAAGAAGTATTTTTTAAAATCACTAATATTTTCTTTAGTTATCTTAACAGATGATTCTGTATCTTTGTATTATGTTTCCATAGCACTAATACACATCTGTATGGTAGGACCGATTACAATATACTGTAAATTTTTTAAAGTTTTTTTTCATGTGTAGCTTGCCTACAAAACTATTTAAGAGCAAAGACTCTATTTTCTTCATCTTGAAATCACCAATGCCTAAAATGATGGCTGGCACATAATAGATACTGTATATCAATGTTTATGAACCAAATAATTCTTTTATTTATTTTTAGAGAGAGGAAGAAAGAGGGACAGAAACATCGATTAGCTGCCCCTCGCAATCCCCCAACCAGGGACCTGGCCTGCAGCGCAGGCATGTGCCCTGAGTGAAACTCAAATGGTGACCTGAATTTCAGTCTGTGGGATGACACCCAACCCACTGAACCACACCAGTCAAGGCTGAACTAAATAATTCTTTAAGAAATTTAGCCCTGGTTGTTTTGGCTCAGTGGACTGAGTGCTGGCCTGTGAACTAAAAGGTCGATCGTTTGATTCCCAGTCAGGGCACATGCCTGGGGTTGCGGGCCAGATCCCCAACTGGGGACATGCGAGAGACAACCAATTGATGTATCTCTCACACATCCTGTTTCGCTCCCTCTCTCTGTTTCCCTCTCTCAAAAAATAAATTAATAAAATCTTTAAAAAAGAAAAATTTAAATAGTAGGATTCCATTTTTATATCTAAACTTAAGAGTATTCCTAACTATTATGATCAACATTAATACAAACACTGCATGTTTACAAAGTTTTTCTGTTTTGAGGGGAAAGGGATGCTCATGATCTGGGGCTGGGGTCTGGTCAGGTGGGTTTCACAGGAAGGCAACAAGGGTATAGATGGAACCCACGAGGCACATCTATGTGACTTTGGTGTGTGAGGGAAGTAAGTGCAGGTCCTGACGGAGGGGCTGAGAGTTTTTCTTAACAGGGGAGTAAGAGCTATTTTATCCTTAATATCATTTTAAAAAAAGATTTTATTTATTTATGTCTAGAGAGGGGGAAAGGGGAGGGATAAAGACAGGGAGAGAAATATCAATGTGAAAGAGGAACACCCATCTGTTGCCACTTGTATGTGCCCTGACCAGGGACCAAACCCGCAACCCAGGCATTGCCTGTCCCAACAGGTGATCTCATTGACAACCTTTTACTTGCAGGACGACAACACCACCCAACTAACTGAGCCACACCAGTCAGGGCACCTTAACGTCATTTTAAAAACAAGGAAACCAACACAAGACCAGTTATGTGACTTGTCCAAGGCTCCAAAACAAATCAGTAATTAATCTAGTAAGGAATTCAAGTTTCTCACACTTTTATAGCTTTTAATTATTAAATAGGCAAGTACAAAACTACTACTTCATTAGCAGGAATCTGCAAATCATAATGACATAAAAAATAGCCCTGGCTGGTGTTGCTCTGTGGACTGAGTGCCAGCCTGTGAACCAAAGGGTCCATGCCTGGATTGGGAACATGCCTGGATTGCAGGCCAGCACCCCAGTAGGGGGCGCGCAAGGGGCAACCACACATTGATGTTTCTCTCCCTCTTTCTCCCTCCCTTCCCCTCTAAAAATAAATAAATAAAATCTTTAAAAAAAAAAAACCCTCTCAGAAAACTATGAATTCAAGAGAATTTTTCCAACCTAATAAAAGTATCTAGGAAAAACCTACACCTAAAACCAAAGGTTTAAGACCAAATATTTCCCCCAGAAGATAAGGAACAAGACAAATGTAAATTAAACTACAGTGCCCTCACCACTTTTATAAGCACCGTAGTGGAGGACAGACTATATACAGTACAATGGGGAAAGGAAAAGAAAGAAACAGCATCTAAACTGGAAAGGAAGAAGTATAATTGCTTTTATTAGCAGATGATCATCTACGCAGAAAATCCTAAAGAATCTACAAAATAGTTACCAGGAACCAGTGAATTTATTCAGTAAAGTTGCAATATATAAGATCATTATTGAAAATACACTGTATTTTTCCCTGGCTGGTATAGCTCAGTGGATTGAGCATGGGCCTGCGAACCAAAGGGTCACTGGTTCAAATCCCCAGTCAGGGCACATGCCTGGGTTGCATGAGAGGCAACCACACATTGATGTTTCTCTCCCTCTCTTTCCTTCTCCTTTCCCCTCTATCTAAAAATAAAAAATAAATAAAAAAAATTTTAAAATACACTATTTCTACACATTAAGCAAGAACAACCGAAAACTGAAAAGTAAAAAACATATTATTTACAAAGCATCAAAAACAATTAGGAATCAATCTAACTGAAGAAGTATAAGATCTGTGCAGTGAAAAAATATAAAACACTGCTGGTAGAATTTAAAGACCTAACTAAATGGAGAATATGCCATATTCATGTACAGAAGATCAACTTAAAAAGGTCAATCCTAGGAACTTGCATAAAGGACCATCGACAAAGCCAAATGGGGGAAGGACTGAGGGTGGGAGGTTGGGATGGGTGGGGATGGTTGGGACTGGGGAAAGTGGTGGCAGGGAAAATGCTAACCCCCTGCTCCCCCCCAAAAATGGGTAGGCAGGGGAGGCTAAGAATAGTAGAGGAAATTGAGAAGCCAAAGAACTGACAAGTACAACCCATAAACATGAACTAAGGTCAGGGGGATGATAGGATGGGGTGCAGTGCTGAGGGGGATAAAGGGGAGAAAAATATGGGACAACTGTAATAGCATAATCAATAAAATATACAGAAAAATCTATATATACACACACACACAAAGGTCAATCCTCCCCCAAATCATCTACAGATTCTACACAATTCCAATCATAATCCCAGCAGGAATTTTTGTAGAAAGTAACAGGCTGATTCTAAAATCTGTATGAAAATGGCCCTGGCTGGTGTGGTTCAGTGGATTGAGCGCTGGCCTGAGAACCGAGGGGTTGCTGGTTCGATTCCCAGTCAGGGTACATGCCTGGGTTACAGGCCAGGTCCCCGGTCTGGGGCATGTGAGAGGCTGCCAATCCATGTTTCTCTCCTTCTTCTTCTCCCTCCCTTCCCCTCTCTGAAAATAAATAAATAAAATCTTAAAAAAAAAAAGAGACAGAGATCATTACTAACTTACTAGAATGGCTAAAATTAAAAAAGATCGATTATCCTTGTTAACAAGGATGAAGAACAACTCTAATGCACAGCTGGTAGGAATGTAAAATGGTACAATCATTTTGGAAAAAAGTTTGGCAATTTTTAAAAAAGTTATACACTTACCATATGACCCAGCCATTCTACTTCTAGGTATCAATATTATCCAAGAGAAATGAAAGGCTATGTCTACACAAAGACTTACATAGAATGGGTCATGTCAGTTTTATTCATAATAGCCAAAAGCCAGTAACAGCTCAAATGTCCATCAACAGCTGAATCAGGATAAACAATCATGGTATATCCATAAAATAGAATACTATTCAGCAATACAAAGCAATGAACTATTGATACACACAACATGGGTGAATTTTAAAATAACTGTATTAAATTTCAAAGCCAGACAATAAAGTGTACAGAATGAATGATTTCACTTGAAATGCAAACTAGTCTATAGAGACAGAAAGCAGATCAGTGGCTGCCTGGAGATATGGGTGGGAAGAGAGGGATAATAAAGGGCCCCAAGGAAACTTTTGGTGGTGATGGATATGTTCATTTGATTTGATTGTAGTGATTTTATATATAAGTCAAGTCAAACTTATCAAAATGTACACTTTGGACATTGTATCCTATTGATACCAATTATACAGCAATAAAGCCGTTTAAAAGAAACAATTAGCCTATTTTGCACTGTGAATGGATCGCTTATATACAAAATTTTTAACATCATGCACTTGATCATTCAGAAAATATTGGTTCAAGGAACGATCTTGACACACTTGAAATGCTGACCCATTTCAGTATACAATATCAAAATATCACATTCCCTAGTATTATCATTAATCTCAGACAAGTCTTTATTAGGAAGCAAGCTCATGGTAATGGAAACAAGCTCATGTTAATTGCTGAAGAGCCTGACTTTTACATTGGTGACAAATACCGTCAGTTTTCCTTAAAGTTACAGGCTCACTTAGTTAATTTTAAGAAAATGCCTACCAAATACTGATGTCTGAATAATCATAGTCTGTCAGCCATTCTTTTAAGTAAAAGTGGTGTTTTATGTGAAAAGTAGCTGGCTCAGTTTCAACTCAATCACTTAAATGCTTTATGTATACCCCCCATTTCATCATTCAGAATATAAAAAAGTACAACTCAAGGAAGATTTTTTTATGATTAATAATTTTTACTGCTTCATCAAGGACATTCTTAAAATTTCTTTTTTTAAACTGCAAATGCACTGAGGGAAAGAATACAGTGACTACTAGCCCTGGCTGCTGTAGCTCAGTGGACTGAGCACTGGCCTGTGAACCAAAGGGTTGCCGGTTCGATTCCCAGTCAGGGCACATACCGGGGTTGCAGTCCAGGTCCCAGTAGGGGGCTCCCGCGAGACGCAACCACACATTGATGTTTCTCTCCTTTTCCCCCCCTTTCCCCCACCCCCGGCTAAAAACAAATAAATAAAATCTTAAAAACAAAAAAATACAGTGACTGTTAGTACATTTTGATGCCACTGCCTTGATTTGTCTAAGGCGCCAAAATTTCAATCATCATGGCTTTTGCATCATAAGCATAAATGTTAATATGGTGAAGAAGGCAAAAGGTATCATATTATTATGAAAATAGTTTTGACCTCATAGACTTGCTAGCAAGGGCCTTCAAGTCAAGGTTTCATAGACCACAGTAAAATGCTGCTCTATATCAAGACTTTTTACAAGCTGTAAATAACATAATAACTTTATATGTAATTATTCCATTAAAAATATAAGCTGTAGCCACAGAGAAAAACCTTACTTTTGTGGGATCTTGTCATCCTATCAGACTTAGCAGATGCATCCTTAACTCGGTTATGATATTCTAAAAGGAATGTTCGTTCATGCTCAAAGAAATCATCTACATCCTATAGGATCAAAAGAAAATATGAACTTTTTTCACTTATTTGCTTTAGTGTAATATGTAAACCATTTTGTTATTATAATCATAAAAGATCATCAGTAAAACAGCAGTGCTATCCTCTAATAATCAGATATTACACGGATTTCACCAACAAGTTCAGACTTTAATACATATGAATTCCTATCTATCAAGTAATAAATCGTCTATGGTTTTGCAGCCAAAGGCTTAGAGCTCCCCATAAGGTTCATGTTCACACGCTGTACTCTGAAACACATTCCTACTTGTGTTCTGACTCTGCACCCCAACAAATACACTATTGCCAGTGAGTTTTTTCTCAAACCTGTTTTTGAGAAAAAAAGAAAAAATTTTTGATGGACAAGCCCGTCTATTTCTCTTGGTCTATGATGCACACACTATGGGCCATTTCAGAAGGCTGCCGGGCCGTTAGTCATTAGGGCCTGACTGCTTTGGGGAGCCTGGCCAAACCAACTATTTGAAATCAATTATGTATCAACCATTGCCTTCAACCTTATATTTTTTTGGAGCAAAATGAGATAAACATTAAAAATAAAAATTATTAACAGTACTTTCATCCCTTCTAAAATGCCCATTGTTTATTGAAAAAACACCAGTTCAAATGATGTAATTCAAAACCCAAACCAACAGAATACTAGAAGCAAAGTTAATTTAAGTTTAAATCATGTGTACCAGTTTTCCTAACTATAAAAATGGGGATAACACTATCTAACCTGCAGGATTGTAGTGAAGATTAAATAAAAAAAAATTGTGGGTTACCAAATATCACATTGTAAATGTTAAAAAAAGTGCTACTCATTACTTTATTGAAATCCTAATCAATAGTGGTTTACACTAGATGCTAAGAAAAATGTTCAATATTAGTGCACAAACAGCACTGAAATGGGAGTAAGCTGAGTTCTTATTAGAAAGTAGCCATAGCATATGCATAGTCAATAGGTCAACTAACCTGTCTCTGAAAAATCAAAGTATAAATCAAATAAATAGTACTTCACACCTAAGTTTCATTGTAGATGTACCTATAAAGCAGGTAATGATGACAAAGCAGCATTATCACTAAGTAATTGCTTGAAAATGTAATACACGCATTTTCTCTTCTATTTTAGTGATAAGAGTCTTCACATAAATCAAGTCTTATACCATTATCAGAACAGCATTAAGAATAATTCAGGTGTTATTTAGGTAAATAACTTTGTAAGTATTTTCACATGTTACCTTATTCAATCTTTCCAACAATCCTGTGAGCCAGGTGGTATTATTAACCGCATTTTGAAAATGGGAAAACTTGAGATTTAGAGAAAGAGACTCTTCTCAAGGTCATATAGCTACTACGAGACAAGACCAAAACCTCAACCTAGCTCTTCAAATTCCCAGTCGGAAACCAGGTCCGCCCCTAACACTTGTAAGGCCAAGGGCAACTGTACAGATGAAGGCAGTCCCTCTTTGTGTCCCACCCTGCAGCTCTGTAAGGCATGCAGAGAGACTTCATGTGCATGTAGCTGGACAGTCCATCCCGTACACTGATCTTCCCTGTGCCTTTCCTTTACCCAGCTGTCCCATGGCCATCCCTTGATCACCCATGGAGTGCACACACCAGGGGCGCAGTCCAACTACCGGAGGATGAACTCAAAGAAAAAGCCCATGCAAGACCTGGAGGAAGGCCTGGGATTTAGCCAAGGAAATACAGAGTTCTACATAACTGGAGCACAGTCTGATTTGAAGGGAAGAGGCTCCAGGTGGGGAGATCCCATTGGACCTGCAGAACTCTCTGCCTTGGAGAAGGGAGCTCTCTAAAGAATGTGCCTGGGGCAGGGGGTCCAGTTTCCCAGGCCTAAGGATTCTACTGTCCAACCTTCTCTTTTACTCCAATATAATCTTCTGCACCTATAAAATCTCAATCTAGCTTCGTCTTAAAAGGAGTAAATTCTCAAACCAGTACTCCCATTAGTCAAATAAAATCTTACCTTTACTCCTGAAACAATTACTCCATCTGCTGATTTAACCATGTTTTTAAAGAAATCTTCAAGTTTCTCCTTTTTATTTTTTCCTCGCACACTCAACTAAAAGAAGGGTAAACAAAAGTTAGTGTTTTAAAAAATTACAAACGGAAAGTAATGCCTCCTTTATTTTCTGATATCAAAATGGAAATCCCAAAAGGGTCCCAGTTTTTAAAACTTAATAAAGTAGCAATTTTATTATGTAGATCAGTGATTTCAAACTTTAGAGAATTGAAGAGAAGTTTGGCCTCACCCCAAAATTCAGCTTTAGTTGATCTACAATAAGGCCTTGGTATCTCATATGTTGTATGTATATTTAATAATCATTCTGTTGCATGTAGCTCTCTCATCATACTCTGTCAAGCACTACTATATTAATGTAAAGACAACTGAAATTTTAATTGAGTTCCCTTAAACATAAAATTTATTGGTGTGCAATACACCGTCCTATGATTCTGTAAATGCTCTGAAAATATATTTAGGAAATTCTTCACTCTAAATTCATCCAAGCACCATCTCCAGTCCTGTTTTTGGTGTCAGCAACTTCTCATGCAAGGAATACAAAAGATGACTTTTAGTGGCATGAATGGTTATCTAAAGGCAAAACTGAGAAGCAGCTAGCTCTGATTTTACCACTTGCTGCATCAGGGTGTCCCATAAAGAACCATCCTTTCTAATTTCCTTATCTACTGGCACAGCCTCAACACTTACCTTTATGTAAGTAAATAACTCACAAATCTCTCACTAACCCTAAGCTCTTTTCTGATGTTTAGATCCAACTGCCTATATCATATCCTTACATGGAGATTCTGCAAACCTCACTTTAGATGATTCTAAAACAGTACTCATTATAATCTAAACTTCAAAATTTTCCTCTTCCCGGTTCCCTATTCATGGACCTTCCACCCACCCAATCAGTCTCTGACACTACTAACATCGCCTAAAACCCCATACCTCCTCTTATTAAAAATCTTGAAATAATCTACAACTTTTTTCTTTCTCTTATAGCTCAAATTGTACGAGCAAATGTCTGAAATCTGTCTTTTTACATTATCACTGCCCTAGTAAATATCCTCATTATCTCTTGCCTAGACTATTACACAGAACTATTAGTAACACCCTTCATCTCAATCCTACCCATTCTGCTGCTTTGGAATAGCTTTCCAAAATCAAATTTTCAGCATCTCTTCTTCACAATAATTGTATAGTTTCACAATGTTCAGAGAATAAAGGCCAATTTCCTTAGCATGATATTCAAAATTTTCAATAATCTGATTCAACTTAGCTTTCCACCCACTATCTTGCCCCTACAGAACCTTATGTTCCAAATAGTTCTCAAAAGTAGCTCTGAACTTTTAAGTTCCTCTGTACCTGAAATGGTACCTCCCCTCCTACCAAAACTGCTATTCAGACTGAAATATCCAAATGAAAAGGCACCTCTGCACGTAACCCTTCCAAGTTAGAATTCACTGCTCTATCTTCAGGCCTCCCAACACATATAGTCTGGTTTCTCTTCAAAACAAATAAATCTTTGGCCTTTTACAAACACACATTGGATTTTTAACTGCATTTTTGGGTGATATTGATTAATTATTCATTTATTCACTTAACAAACCAATAACAAATGTATATTACAGCCATGCGTTTATGCTAAGTGCTAAGAATATGAAGATATTTAAGAGGTAGTCGCTGCTCATAAAGTAACTTATGGCGTAGAGGAGGATACAGAGAATCAAGCGTATGATTAAGCATATACTATGAGGAGTATAATGTTAGAGGTACCCACAGCACACTAAGGGGAGCACCCAAGGAACTTACAGAATGAGAAAGAAAAGACCAACTAAAGATTGAATGACCAGCCAGGGGCAGCTTCAATAACCCAGATAAGGACTATGAAAGAACTAATCTTTAGGTCTGGTGGAAGACCTAAAAGAAGAAGAAGACACATTCCTAATAAAATAAAGGAGTAAAACAGATGGGATTTGGTGACTCCTAATCAGAAGAGAGAGTTGGAATCAAGGGTAATTTTCCCATTTTAAGAAATTGGGAGGTGATGGCACCTTCCTTGAAATAAAGAAAAGGAGGCATAGATTTAAAGAGTTCAACCAAGGGGAAAATGCAAAGGGGACATCTGAATGGAGCTTTTCAGGAGGCTATCTAATAAATAAGAGCTGGGACACAGGAGTGATACAGGTTTATATGTTAACAGCATAGTAGAGTATCGGAAGCAGATGAGATACTTAGGGATAATTTACGGAATCAGAAGTCTAGAGGAACTTCTAGCCTTCTTGAGAACTCAGTGAGAAACCTAGGAAGCATCAAGATTTAAATGAATGCATATCTGAGAAGCAGCCACAGAGCTAAGAGGGAAACTTAGAAAAGGTCCCAAAGATAGAGAAGTACATGGGATCCAGCATAGCTAGAAAAATATCTTAGTCAAAATAGAAAGGTACAATGTAATATATCATATTAATAGAATAAAGGGCAAAAACCATACACAATCCCCTTAATAGCTGGGGTTTTTTTCCCCACGGTAAAAACATGTCACAAACTAGGGAAAGAAGGGAGTTTCTTCAACCTAATAAAGGACATTTGTGAAAAACCCACAGCTAACACCATACTTAGCAATGAAATAGTGAATGCTTTCCTCCTTAGATCAAAGATAAAACAAGGATG
This sequence comes from Mormoops blainvillei, assembly GCA_004026545.1. NCBI lineage: Eukaryota > Metazoa > Chordata > Mammalia > Chiroptera > Mormoopidae > Mormoops > Mormoops blainvillei. Next base: position 26,138 of record PVJD01004690.1, read on the forward strand.
TCTACTCTTGTCATTTCTATTTAACACTGTACTGTACATTCTATCCAGGGTAGTTAGGCAAGCAAAAGAAATACTATAAAAAGCATCCAGACTGGAGAGGAAGATGTAAAGAAAAAAGAAAAACGAAAAAACAAAAAACCACCAATAAATGAGTGTGGCTGCCAAGGTGGGTAAGGGTTGTAGGGGGTATAGAAAATTCAGGGATTTGATTTCTAATTGGCTTCCTCTCCCAGTGAACAAGGTGAGAATGTGATCAAGAGGAAACTGTTTTGAGCTGAAATAAGCTTTCACAGAAAATGGCAAAGAGCTGTCTAAAGTCACAGCCTTGTTATAAATGATGGAGCGGGCTCTCTAGGCTAGGGGAGAAAGAAGTAAAGAGAAAAGGGTTGTTAACAAATCGAAATGCAGGAGTGGTCAAAGAACATCTATAATTGGTTTAGGGAAAAAAAGCACTATAGGACAGGGGCTATGTTTGGAATCCATATTAGGGTTTAAGAACTCAGAAGGCAAGGTCCTGGGTGTGACTACTGATGAGTTAGCAAGAATTTAATGGAGGTTGGGATGTTAAATAGGTTAAATACTTAATCTGTTAAGTAGACTCAAACTATATCTACTAGAAACAGAAGGTGCACAGCTACGTAAGTAAAGCAATACTAAATGCAATCGTTCCTCACAGCAATGACCATTTCTCATACAACTAATGCTGAAACAAGTTGTTCAGGACTTCACAGATGTCCCATGGCCTTTTTAGGTTTCAAGACACCCTAGCTCTACTTCAATAGCTCATCAGTCCCATGACCCTCTGAAACACAGATAATAGAAAAGCACAGGATTCTTTTCCAGCACCACTGAACTGAATAAAAATCTGAGAAACAGCATTAGAAACAAGACTGAGAAAAACCTTTTATTTTGGAGCCTGTAATCTACAACCTACTAATACACTTGCTATTAGTTAAAGAATATTTTCCAGTCCATCTTTTTAGGCTTTCTCCAAAACACCATTTACTGATATTAAAAGGGTTATTACAATGCATCATCATCATCTCTATTAAGCACATACTAGTTTGTAAGAAAGAAAAACAGCCCTGGCTAGTGTAGCTCAGTGGACTGGGCGTTGGCCTGAGAACCAAAGGGTCGCTGGTTTGATTCCCCAGTCAGGGTACATGCCTGGGTTGCGGGCCAGGTCCCCAGTAGGGGGTGCGTAAGAGGCAACCACACATTGATGTTTCTCTCCCTCTCGTCCTCCCTTCCCCTCTGTCTAAAAATAATAAAATAAAATCTTTGAAAAAAAAGAAAAAGAAAAAAAGAGCAGATAAACACTGTACTCACCTTCTCCCATAATCACTTCAAAATTACAAATTACAGAACCATCCTTGAGAACCACCTGAAGTCTAGTGGAAGAGAAGTCCTATAACTAAGAATATACAAAAGAGGCCCTGTGGAGACTGGTAGGAGGGATGGAAACGCAAAATGGGCTGCTTCCATGGGGCGGCTAAAACTCAGGAGGGATATCTTGACCACAGAGGTACCCTGAGGAGCAATTAGTTCCAGCCCCATACCAGGTTCCCCAGACCAGGTTTTCAGTGCCCCAAAGAGAAGTTCCCATAACTTCTGGCTATGAAAACCAGCAGACATTGTGGGTAAGACAGAGGGTTTCTGGAGTCCCAAGTATTCCTCTTAAAGGGCTCATGCACAGACTTATTCATTCACTTTGAGCTCCAGTGCTGGGGTAGCAGCTTGAAAGACACCAGGAATGCACGTGGAGGAACTAAAATTTTGGCTCTGGGACAAGAGATGGAGGGACAGCTTTCTCCCAGGCAGAAGTGCTGACAAAATCCACCGTTCCTTTGCTGAGCCCTTCCCCTGCAGATGAGGGCTGGCATCATATCTGGGTTTTCATCAATCTAGCTAATACTCTTCACAGGGACGCAGCGATTCCCTGAGAACCCACCCCATCCAACTTGTGGGCCCACAGAAATTGCTTCCAGTGGTTTTCCATACAAATGGTGTCTTGGCTCATGCTGTGGACTTTCCAACAGTCTCTCAAGGGTTCATGAACACCAAACAAGCAGAACCTGGCCTCATACCTCTTGCTAAGCAGCCCCAAGCCCCGCACTAGAGGCAGCTGAACTCGTTTCGCAGCTTTACCTCTCCCAGGCTCTTCCAAACTCAGGACCAGTGGCAACCACCTGCAGATCACTTTGCAGCTCATACCACTTGGCCCAGGCAAAGCACAGATAGCCGTTGATCTTGGCTTGCATCTCCCAAGGGGCCCCAGAACCAACACGTTTGGTGGTCATCTTCTGGCTACACCAGAGCACCAAGCACCTACACAAACAACATACTCAAAGGGCAGACTTGGCAGGCACTAAAGCCCTGCTAAAGCAAATTCCGCTACCACTAAGTAGGGTCAGCTCCCATACAACAGCACCCCATTGTAGTCACTGTCAGTCCTCACAACCAAATAGCTTGAGTGTCAAACCCTCCAAACAGCCATGAAGGCTCAACTACAAGAAGAAGGCAAACATAACCCACACCAGAGACACATGTGGAACACCTGGGTCAGGTGACCAGAGAGACTGCACCACTGGGCCCCCAGGACACCAATTACATAAGGCCACACTACCAAGACCGGGAGATGTAACAGCTCTACCTAATACACAGAAACAGGGAGGCAGCTAAAACGGGGTGACAAAGAAACATGTCCCAAATGAAAGAACAGGAGAAATCTTCAGAAAAAGACAAAATGAAATGGAGGCAAGCAACGACCTGACATAGAGTTCAAAAGGATGCTCAAGGAACTCAGTGTGAACTTCAACAGCATAAAAAAGAACCAGTCGGAAATGAAGAATACAATAACTGAAGTAAAGAATACATGATAGGAAATCAACGATGAAGCAGAAGATCAAATCAGCAATTTGGAAGATAAGGTAGCAGAAAACACCCAAACAAAACAGCAGAAAGAAAAAAGAATTAAAAAAAAGGATAATTTAAGGGGCCTCTGGGATAACATCAAGTGTACCAACATTCACATCATAGAGGTACCAGAAGGAGAAGAGAGAGGACAAGGAACTGAAAACCTACTTGAAGTAAAAATGACAGAAAACTTCCCTAACCTGGTGAAGGAAACAGACACACAAGCCCAGGAAGCACAGAGTCCCAAACAAAATAAACACAAACAGGTTCACACCAAGGCATAACATAATTAAAAAACCAAACATTAAAGACAAAGATAATCTGAAAAGCAGCAAGAGAAAAGCTGTTACCTACAAGGGGCTCCCAAAGACTGTCAGATGATTTCTTAACAGAAACTTTGCAGGCCAGAAGGGACTGGCATGAAATATTCAAAGTGGTGAAGAGCAAGGACCTACAACCAAGATTACTCTACCGAGCAACGCTGTCATTTAGAATCAAAGGAGAGATAAAGAGCTTCCTGGACAAGAAAAAGTTAAAGGAGTTCGTCATCATCAAACCGGTATTACAAGAAATGTTTTAAAGTCTTCTTTAAGAAGAAAAAAAGGTCACACAGTCTTCCCTGAGAGTCTCCATGGTTTCCTGCTTCAACAGTGCTTGCATGGACCCAGGTGATTCACCCCCGTCCCAGCCAGCCACCCAGATCCATCCTTTGGCCACCTCCTCACAGCACCCTCGGACAGCCCCAAAGCACCCATCATTGCTCCAGCGCCATGAAGTCACCTCTCTTCAGCCACCCATCACGACAACTGTGTCTGCCTCACACGTGTGCCAGAATCACACCAGGACTCAAAGGCTGCCATCAACCACCAGATAACCTGGAGCTCCATGCTTCCCTATGTCTACCTGTCCATGTGTTACTACTTCCACCACGATAATGTGGCTCTGAAAAACTTTGCCAAGTATTTTCTTCACCAATCTCATGAGGAGAGGGAACATGCTGAAAAACTGATGAAGCTGCAGAACCAACGAGGTAGTAGAAATCTTCCTTCACGATATCAAGAAACCAGACTCTGATGACTGGGAGAAGGGGCTGAATGCAATGGAGTGTGTGTTACACTTGGAAAAAAGTGTCAATCAGTCACTACTGGACTTGCACAAACTGGCCACCCTCATTTATGTGACTTCATTGAGTCTTGCTACCTGAACGAGCAGGTGAAATCCATCAAAGAATTGGGTGACCATGCAACCAACTTGTGTAGGCTGGGGGCTCCTGAAACTGGCATGGCAGACTATCTCTTTGATAAGCACACCCTGGCAGACAGTGAAGAAAGCTAAGCCTTTAGCTGGCTTCCCACAGCCACTGGGGGTGAATTCCCTGGTCACCAGGGCAGTGCATGCATGTTGTAATTACCTTTACTTTATCTGTAACTTGTACCAAATCATCCACTTATGTCTTTCATTTATATCATTCCTTCAAGTAAAGTAATTTGGTACCCCCCCCAAAAGATAAAAAATATGAATAAAATGGTAATAAATACATTATCTATCAACAACTGAAGATAAAAAATAAATGAACAAGCAGAACAGAAACAGATTCATAGATACAGAGACCACTTTGATGTTTGTCAGATGGGAGGGGTGTTGGGGGTGGGTGGGTGAAAAAGGCGAAGGGATTAAGAAGTACAAATTGGTTGCTACAGAATAGAAATGGAGATGTAAAGTATAGCACAGGGAATATAGTCAATAATATTCTAATAACTATGTGTGGTGTCAGATGGGTGCGAGATTTATCAGGATGATCACTTAATAAGTTACATAATGTCTAATCACTAGGGTGTACACCTGAAATTAATATAATAATGTATGTCAATTATAACTGAAAAGTAAAGATGATTTAAAAATGAAAAGCAAATAAATAAAAGTGTCATATATGACATGATAATACCATAAAATAAAATGCACCATCGTGAAAAGTAAATCTACTTTGGTAGGTGAAAATTTATGAAATCCTAAGAGTTCTGAAAGCTATTTATAAAGAAATCTAAACATTTAATAATCTTTCGCTAATTATTTTAACAAATGTTTCTGTTACACCGTAATTGCTAGGCACTATTCTAAAATAGTGAGGATACAGTGGTGAAAAACCGAAAGTCTCTCAGAGTAAGACTTTCATTTTAGTAAAGGGAGATATTTTAAAAGTACAGATGCATAATTTCAGATAGTCCTAAGGTGGTGACAACCGGACAGAGTACTTGGAACATAAGGCTGCTGCTTCTCTCGTTCAAGTGATCTTGAACTAATGCTACCATGCCTCATTTCATGTCTATGCAGTCTACCAAATTACTGAGGTCAATAAATAAGGTCCAGCAAAGAAATAAATAAGGTCCAGAAAAAACAAACTCATAAAGGTACAAAAGTGATGACAGCATTCTATCATGTGTTCTTTCTATGTTTAGCAACCCTACTCATGAATCATTTTCAGCTTCTTATAATTCATGATATCGTGAGCATTCTTTATAATTTCTATTAATAAAAGACCACATGACAGTACCACATACCACATTTATGCTTATGAAAATACTTATACTTAAACTGCTATACTTACATGATCTGAGTTACTTGAAACCTTGTTAAAAAATTCATTTTCTCTACTGTTAGCTAGACTTAGGCCCTTTTATTGTTAATCTACTATAACCAAACTATAAGAGCAAATTTATATACAAAATTTTTTTTGATCTTGATGTTGACTTGTAGGCAAAAAAGCACCTTGCTACATTTGTTTTCTTCTAAAATTATGAGTTAATCTTGTCATCCAAATATAGACCCCAAGATATATCACCCACCCAATAAAACTTCTTTTGCTAGCATGATAAATAAAGAAATATTTAAAGTTCAACCACCTCAATCTCTCTTTCTGTATAATAAAGAGTTTTTAGGCTGGGAGGGATTAAGAATGATCAGCACTAAGGGTCAATTAAACGGATCAAGAGTCTGATTAAATCGAAGTAATCTAGAATTCTCTCTTTTTTTTAATTAAAGATTTTATTTATTTTTAGAGAGAGGGGAAAGGAGGAAGAAAGAGAGGGAGAGAAACATAGATGAATGAGGGAAACACTGATCAGTTGCCTCTCACATGTTCCCAGTTTGCTCCCAACTTGGCCTTGAGGACCTGGCCTGCAACCCAGGCATGTGCCCTGACCGGGATCGAACCAGTGACCTTTCAGTTCACAGGCTGATGTTCAATACACTGAGCCATACTAGCCAGGACTAGAATTCTTTAGCTCAAGCACCTCCCTGGAATTCTCCACAAGGCTTCAGATGATTTCGAATTCAAATTTAAGAGACATTAATCAATTTTATAACCCTATTTCTTTCTTTTAGTATTGCCCTTTTAAAAAAATCCTCACCCAAGGATATGTTTATTGATTTTAGAGAAAGAGAGAAACACTGATGTTTGAGAGAGAAACACTGACTGGTTTCCTCCCATAGGTGCACTGACTGGGAATCGAATCTGCAAACTTTTGATGTACAGGACGGCGCTCCAACCAACTAAGAATCCAGCCAGGGCTATAATCCTATTTATATTTTTTAGATTTTTAAATTTTTATTTATTTTTTAGAGAGCGGGGAAGGGAGGGAGATAAAGAGGGAGAGAAACAGCAATGTGTGAGAGACACACCAACTGGCTGCCTCTCGCATGCGCTGAAACTGAAGACTGGACAGCAATCCAGGCAGGTGCCCTGACTGGGAATCGAACTGGCAGCCTTTTGGTTTGCAGGCTGGCACTCAATCCACTGAGCCATACCAGCCAGGGCTAACCCTATTTCTTAAGAAGTTCATAATTCAGGATGAAAACCAATGTCCCATGCAATGACATGAAGTACTATCATTTCTTCAATTAATATACTCAAGTTCTACTGAAATAATACACTGCCACTGAAAAAGTATCATTTTAAACTCCCTTGCAAAATAAGAAATTTATAAGAGAAGGCCTTAAGCCTTTTCTAACTACTCCCTGCCTTTTCCAATGACTCTTTAAAGTACTACTTTAGTCAATTCAACACTCATATCTTGATTATATTCCAAGAAGACATGGAAATTTAAATCTTTTCTCAAAATAGGATCACTAATTTAATCAAGTCAATACTCACATCTTGATTATATTCCAAGAAGACATGGAAATTTAAATCTTTTCTCAAAATAGGATGTGCTGCCACACGACACAGAAATACTTCATGCATTGCAACAGTCTTCTTGAATATTGCCAAATATTCACTAGAAACAATATACAAAATTAAAGGTAAAACACTGCATCAACTAGAAAATCATCTGCAACAATATTTTCAGCAAATACTCTGAATTCTAAATGCAAAATTAGAGGTATAAAAATGTAATCCAGGTAAACAAAGGTTTTAGTTGAACTGTTAATAAAATACATAAAATACAGCTCTGAAAAGGCTTCATGCTAGTTAATAGTATTTATTACATTTAAATGTTAATATTTTTGGTTTTATGAATCTTTCTTTCTATGCAAGTTGATTTTCAAGTAACTACAGGGATGTTTGATTTCAGCTTCAGAGAAAGTATACCACAAATTATTAGGTACAATCTTAATAATTCAATTCCTAGATAATTACTATTTTTAAACACCTTCATACAAAAAGAAAAACACATCAAAACCCAAACCTAAATAAGCATTTTCAACATTAATAAATATTTTCATCTAATGACCCAGAAATACAAGAAAAAAAAAACACCACAAAGAGACTAATTTTTGCAATTACATAGAAGAATTGTGTTTAAAATATTTCAGTATCAGTGAATCACAGCGATCATACAGTAACACATGTCAGTTTGAAAACAAACAAACAACACTCAAGGAAAAGGCCCAATATTCTTGCTTCAACTACGTGCAAGGAGGATAAGTTTTACATACCAGCAAACCAGCAGCACCAATGTTGGGAGAAGTTTGATCTCTGTGAGGGTAGTCATTCAGTGAAGACAAAAAAGAAGGATGCAGAGGATGGAGGTAGCAGTAGAATAAACCCAAGGTTCTCTGTTATCCAACCCCTAACCAGACCACAAAAGAATCATGATCAGGGCCACTGGAAAACCACAGATCCTTCAATATTAAAGTGCTCTGCTAATTTCCAGCCTTATACACTATAAAAATAAGTATCTGCTATCAGACTACTGCTTGCACCCAGCATTGACAGAATTCTTAAAATATCTGTCACCTTAGACTTTGACAAAGAAGACCTACTTTGCTAATTTATCTGGTCAAGAGGAGTCTAGCAGAAGGGTGAAGATAAGCTTAAAAACTGAAACTAAGTGGAAGAGGAGAAAGAAAAAGCATGAAGGGGAGAAATGACTAGAAAAAGAGTGATGGGGGTGATGACAATGCAAGGAAAATTATTTCCTTGTGTAAGTCTCAAAATACAAAACAACAAACAGCAAATCTAAAATTAAATGTTTAATAAAAGAGGAAAACATTCTTTATTTTCAGCAAATATGCTAAAAATGAAATCGAAATGTCTCAACTTTTCAGATTTAATACATGTCTAGTATATATGTAACTAATCATCATATAATAAAAAACACTTTAAATCTATTCTCTTGTTACTGTGCTACTATTCTCTTCCCTTCAGCCAGAAGCCATAGGAAGAGAAAAGAGGGAGAAAATCAATCTCTATCACACACACAAACACACACTCTTTCCCTCTTAAAAAAAAAAAAGAAAAAGAAAACGGGATATATGCAGAGTTGTTTCACCACATACTTCTGTGAGAAACAGAAGTTTTGGCAGTATGCACACGTTGAGAAAAGATCACCAGGTTGCTAATGACTAAGGCCTTGTAAATAAAAAACAAAACAATTTATTCTCCTTTAAAAAGTCATTATTTCGCCCTGGCTGGTGTGGCTCAGTGGACTGAGTGCCGGTCTGCGAACCAAAGGGTCACTGGTTCAATTCCCAGTCAGGGCACATGCCAAGGTTGCAGGCCAGGTCCCCAGTAAGGGGCACTCTAGAGGCAATCACACATTGCTGTTTCTCTCCCTTTCTTTCTCCCTCCCCTCCCTTCTCTCTAAAAATAAATAAAATCTTTTAAAAAAGTCATTGTTTTTCTTTCTACTATTTTGTATCAATTTTTGAGTCCTCCATTATTAATTTTCAGAGTCTATTTAAAACATTAAAGAATTTTACAATGCAGACAATTATTCTATAATTTTCCTGTAGGCTCTGATCATGATCATTAACACTGGTTGTGTGACTTAAACTTGCATCTTCCAGAAAGGGTCATTGTGGTGAAATGATTAAAGGGATGAGATATTGGACAGCACAAAAAAAAAGTGGGGGGCATTAAAACAAGCACAATTAACAAAAGCAACAACAAAAATCACATACGCTTCCAGTTCCTGTTTCATCTTTGTGAATTCCTCCTTCGTCATGGACCCTTCTCCTTCTCCAAGCTTCTGTAGTTTTTCCCTTGAAGCATCAAAATCAGGTCTTGGTGGTGCTGGTGGGATCTATGATAGAGAACCAAATCACTAACCTTAAAGGTTTCTATTTCTTGCAGCAATTGTACTACAGCCACCACAAAAGACTTTGTGAATAAGGACTGGGCACCAGTCAAATCCCAAGTCAGGTAGAGAATTTGATTAGGTTCAGAAATTAAAATCCTTGAGATCACACATAGCAGACCATTATTTTCTAGTATTAGAACAGTAGTTCCTAAACTTTAATCTGCAGATTCCTATAGAGCAACCTATAGTTCTCAAATGTGTATGTACATTAAGCTCTGATTATACACTAAATATGTAGAGCAAATATGCATACCATTTATAAAAGTATATAAATGGTATGATTAAATACAAAAATTATTAAAAAGATTTTATTTATTTATTTTTAGAGAAAGGGGAAGAAAGGGGGAGGAGAGGGATAGGAATATCGATGTACAAGGGATAGATTGGTCGGTTGCCTCTCACATACATGCCCCCAACTGGGGCCTGGCCCACAACACAGGCACGTGCCCTGACTGGGAATCAAACTGGCAACATCTTGGTTCGCAGGCCATATAAAGATAAGACGTGGTCTTGATCTTTGAGGAGAGTTTAGTCTACAGGAGAAAGCAGTTAGAAAATGCCATCAGACAAGAAGATGAAGAAAAAAAGGTACAGATTAAGAGGAAGAAAACAAGAAGTTTCTAGGTTGGTGAACACAACTGACATGCTAGGAATGGAGAAGGAGGGGTGCCTGGAGGGGGCCTGAAAGTTCTGTGCCCAGTCCCCTCCCCATACCTTGTCCTATGCATCTCTTCCATTTGGTTGTTCCTGAGGAGTTGTATCCTTTATATAAACTGGCAGTTTTATATATAAATTTTATATACACATATAAAAACAAACAAACAAAAAATATATATATTTTGCCTACCAATTGCCCACCAATTGCAGAAAGAGAAGCAAATGACTGAGAAGGAATGACCACAAGGATGGAGATGAAATCAGGTTCGGATGATTTCAGTGAAATCTGAGCATGGTCACCAGCTGAGGCCAACAGCTGTGGCACAATATCTGGCACATATTTAGATTAAACTACCTCTTAAACAGCCCTCCACCTCTAAATTTAATCTATCTACCTGAAGGTTCAAATCCAGTGTGGTTTGTAACATCCCTTTAATCTGTAAGATAAGCCTGTTACAATTCTAATACAAAATAAGAATTTAAATTTAAAGGAGAGAGCATAACATACCCACACTTCCACACAAGGCAACTGAAGATTAAATGTGGTAGCCAATTATGTTTTATAACTGACAATTTTTGATAATGTCATTAATTCATTAAAAATGCCAAACAAGATTTCAACACAAAGTTTCTATAAAGTGCCTAAAAATGGGATTAAAATAAAACCTCAACACTTACAATGTAACCTGCATAGTCTTCATTTTCAACAAAGGAATCATGAAGCCAGATAAATTCCTCATGTTGACGAACAACGGAAAATTCATTTTGTTTAAAATTTGGCAATGAACTCTGCAAAGATAGAAATTCTCATGAATAAAAAGTAAAATTACACTAAAAAGCTTTTAATAAACATTTCACCATTACATAAATGTTATTCTATTTATATCAAACTCAACTATTCAAACAAAGGAAAATAGAGCTGCAATCTGAAAATGTGCCTGAAAGCTGAAATCTAAAATGAAAATAATTTGTAAGACAGCAGTTTGATTAACTGAAGGAACACAAAATTGAAGTGATAAAAATATATTAATAAAAGTCTAGAGAAAATTAAATTTGCATTATGTATGTGTGTGTGCCAATAAAACTTTATTCACAAAAACAGGAGGCAGCTAAATTTGGCCTGAGGACCCTAGGTTGATGACTCCTCACCTATAGTCATATCTTTATATATCTTCTTCTTCATAATCAGTTGCCAAGAGAAGGAAAGTGAATATACCATGTTCAGAAGAACACAACTTTTCACAGGAAGTACAGGATGGTATGGAAAACATCATGTCTACCCTTTAACTATCACAGACTCCAGTAAATGTTAATGAGAATTGAGACGTGTTTCCTTATAGCAGAAAGTTCTACTAGCATAATATGTGCTGGTATCAATATATCCAAACACTAAGAATTTTACTCTAAGCTCCATCTCTATGCAAACACTATTGTTTTATTTCTTTCAACTACTCATGTTTTAAGTCACTTTTAATAGTCTGGGAAGTGAAAACAATTCTAATTAGATATAGACATGTACGTTTTAGGTTTTTTCCATAAACACAATTTGTATACATAATGTTGAGCAAAAGGGAAGGTGTTTGAAATTCCGAGAGAGAAACTCCTCAGGAAATTCTTGAGTGTATTAAATAGAATGCAAGGCTGTAACCCAGTTAAAATTTTAGAAATGTTATAGTACCTTTAGGGAGAAGAGAGTCAGCGTTTTGTAAGCGTGTATATCTGCTTACTGCAGTGAGTCGTTTGAGTTTTGACTACTCATGAAATGCATAGTGCATTTTGTTAGTGCTATGCACTAAATATTGCTAGCACACAGTAAAATTGCATATTGTGCCTCTTTTTCTTTTTGGAAAGAACTTTTTGCATTCAGTATTATTTGGTATTAGTTTCAGGTGTAGAGTATAGTGGTTAGACAATCATATTCTTTACAGTGTTCCCCCAATATTTCCAGTACCCACCTGGCACTATACATAGTTATTACAATATTATTGGCTATATCCCCTATGCTGCACTTTACATCCCTGTAACTATTTTGTAACCACCAATTTGTATTTCCCAATCCCTTTACCTTTTCACCCAGTCCCTTAACCCTCTTCCTCTCTGGCAACCATCAGTATGTTCTGATTCTATGAATCTCTTTCAATTTTGTTTGTTTACTTTGTTCTTTAGATCTCACATTTAAGTGAAATCACATAGTATTTGTCTTTCTCTGACTGACTTATTTCACTTAGCATAATATCCCCTAGGTTCACCCATGCTTTCGCAAATGGTAAGATTTCATTCTTTTTTATGATTTATTCTTAAAGTTAAATCTTTAAAAATACTTTTCCCTAAAACTTTTTGTTAAAATAGCAGCAGTGAATTATAAAACTAATTATTTTTAGAAACTAAAAAAGCTTCTAATTATGTTTAAAACCAAACTTCCAATGTTATTATATATGTAACATTAGCACAATAGCTGAAATAATACAAGTATAAATCACATTTACCTTTGTGTGAACAGTGAATTTTACTTTATCTCTCTCACTAAGAGCATCAGAAATGTCCACCTGCAGAGCAGCATCACTTTGGAGATCTACATTTATTGCTTTAAGCTAGAAAAAGAAAATAATACCTTAATGAAAAGTCTGTGGACTTTTATATGATTTCATTATTCTCCCAGATAGTAAGACAATGCAAAAACAAAACTAAAGTAACAAAAGAATCTTAAATGTAAAAAGTACTCAGGTTCATTTAATCTACATACATATTCTGTGACAGTGGCTTTGGGTATGTTACTATCTTAACTGATTTTCTAATTTTCACTCTATTCCATTCAACTATCCTTTGTATAAGTCAATGTATTAACTATGATTGATTCATTAGTTTCACCCCTAAAGTAAACTATTTTTCAAGAAGATTATTCGTTAAATTTCAAATGTTCTAAAATTAAGGAATATACTTACTTTTAAGAACAAGAAAAATAATTTTTTAAAAAATAAGCCAAAAATTTTAACTCTATTCCTCATTTTAATTCAGGAATGTACAATGAAACTATTAAATACAGTTAAGTATGTTACATATACATAAAGTGCTAAAAAATGCTAAATACAGCATTCAATAATTCCTATGATATGACTTAAATTTTGCATCTTATTCTCTAAGCTTTAGTACTTTACACGAATTGTATATGGTCTCTCTTTAGTGCTTACATTTACTTGTCTATGAAAAGACTTTTCCACTTATAATTCTTAAATTTCATTCATTTTTCTTCCTCTTTAAACAAATAAGCATTCTAACATGGTTGGGTAATTTGGAGACTTACAAAAGAATCAAATACACTAGAAGAGAAAATAAGTCTCAGCCAGCTGCAAAGATATAAAATATTTAAAGTCTAATTAACTAGCCTGCTTCCATTACTCCAACTGTAAAACCCAGAACTTACATTGCCGATCTCACCTCGTCATTAACATTTCAAATTTCATTTATAATGTAAATAGAAAACATGATGGAAATAAAATTATTTATCCTCTATGGTCACAATAATATTTTTAAAAATGAATATACAAATTGCTTATACGAAATACAGCAAAATGTGAATAGCAGTGGATTTTCTTCTTTATATATTCCTTTATTCCCTCAATTATCTGAAATATGCATGTACTAGTTTTACAAATAGGAAAAAAGCCTCCTTTGAACAGAAATCCTGTAACTTATTAAAAGATTAATTTTGTTAAGTTTTTCATTAAATAGGGTTAACTTTATTAGTAACAAAAAAGTAACATACAATTTCATGTCTTGCACTATTGGTTCTAGATTGAGTAGGCGTGTTCTTAAAAATAGATACCATTACATAAAATCGAACTTAAGAGTCATAGAAGAAATCAATCACTATTTGAATTGCATGATACTATGAAGGTATTTAATAGAAATTTTACTGGTAACTTTAATAAATTTAAGTTAAATTTATATCAGTATTATTTTTTATTACAAAGTTTGTGGGGTTTTTTATATTTTATTATTTATGCTATTACAGTTGTCTCCAATTTTTCCCCCTTTGTCCACTTCTACCCAACCTATTTAAAAGTGGTGTTTAGCCCTGGTTGGTGTGGCTCAGTGGAATGAGCGTCAGCCTGCGAACCATAGGGTTGCTGGTTTGATTCCTCAGTCAGGGCACATGCCTGGGCTGCCGGCCAGGTCCCTAGTAGGGGGCATGTGAGAGGCAACAACACACTGATGTTTCCCTCCCTCTTTCTCCCTCCATGCCCCTCTTTCTAAAAATAAATTTAAAAAAAATATTTTTAAATCTACACTTAAAAAATAAATAAAAGTGATGTTTAAAAAACTGTTATTGGATCCGGCCAAGATGGAGGTGTAGGTAGGTATGCTTCCCTTCCTCACACAACCAAAAGAAGGATGACAACCAATTTAAAAACAAAAAACAACCAGAAATGCCAGGAACTGTATGGAAGTCTGACGACCAAGGAGTTAAAGAAGACACATTCATCCAGACTGGTAGGAGGGGTGGAGACGGGCAGCCCAGCGTAAGGACGCATGGCAAGGCAGCCAGCGGACCAGACTATCCCACATTCACGTCAGCAGAAGCTTGGAGGAACAACTGGGGAACGAGACACACCATGCAACCCAAGGTTCCAGCGTAGGAAACTAAAGCCTCAAAATCTCTGGCTGTAAAAACCTGTGTGGGTTGTCGTGGCGGGAGAAACTCCCAGTCTCACAGAGTCCACTAGAGGGGCCCACGAGATCCTAGAACATACACAAGCCCACCCACTCGGGAATCAGCACCAGGACAGCACCTGAAAGGGCCCATTTTCCTTGTGGGAAGCCAGGTAAGTGACTGAAAGACGGGGGAAAGCTGAGCAAGCAGTATTGTTCCCTCTCTGACCCCTCCCCCACATACAGCACCACAATGCAGCAAAGTGGGTTGCCCCATCCTGGCAAATACCTAAGGTTCTGCCCCTTACAATGTAACACAGCAGCCAAGACAAAGAAATATGGTCCAAATGAAAGTACAGATCAAAACTCCAGAAAAAGAACTAAGCGATGAGGAGACAGCCAACCTATCAGATTCAGAGTTCAAAACACTGCTAATCAGGATGCTCAGAGAAATGACTGAGTATGGTTGCAAAAAAAAGGAAGAAGTGAAGGCTATACAAAGTGAAATAAAGAAAAATATACAGGGAACCAAAAGTGAAGGGAAGGAAAATGGACTCAAATCAATGATTTGGAACAGATGGAAGAAATAAACATTCAACCAGAACAGAATGAAGAAACAAGACTTCAAAAAAATGAGGAGAGGCTTAGGAACCTCTGGGACTTCAAATGCTCCAACATCCGAATCATAGGGGTGCCAGAAGGAGAAGAGGAAGACCAAGGGGTTGAAAACTTACTTGAAAAAATAATGAAGAACTTCCCCAATTTGGCGACGGAAACAGGCTTCCAGGAAGACCAGGAAGCTCAGGGAGTCCCAAAGAAGTTGGATCCAAGGAGAAACACACCAAGGCACATCACAATTAAATTACCCAAGATTGAAGATAAGGAGAGAATCTTAAAAGCAGTCAGAGAAAAGGAGACTGTTACCTACAAAGGAGTTGCCATAAGACTATCAGTTGATTTCTCAGAAGATCCTTACAGGCAAGAAGGGGCTGGAAAGAAGTATTCAAAGTCATGAAAGCAAGGACCCACATCCAAGATTGCTCTATCTGGCAAACCTATCACTTAGAATGGAAGGGTAGATAATGTGCTTCCCAGACAAGGTCAAGTTAAAGGAGTTCATCATCACCAAGCCCTTATTACACAAAATGTCAAAGGGACTTACCTAAGAAAAAGAAGAAGATCAAAACTATGAATAGTAAAATGACAACAAACTCACAACTATCAATAACTAAACCTAAAAACAAAAACAAACTGAGCAAACTAGAACAGAAACGGGATCACAGAAATGGAGATCACATGGAGCGTTAGCCACTGGGAGAGGGAGGGGGAAAAGGGGAGAAAAGGTACAGAGAATAAGAAGCATAAATGAAAGATACAAAATAGATGGGAGGGGGCAGTTAAGAATAGTATAGGAAATGGAGAAGCCAAAGAACTTAGATGTATGACCCATGAACATGAACCAAGTGGGGACAAACTGGACGGATGGTGGGTGCAGGGCAGAGGGAGATAAATGGGAGGAAAAAAATGGGAGAATTGTAATAGCATAATCAATAAAATATACTTAAAAAAATAAAAAAAACTGTTACTGTACTCATTGCTACATGTAGCCTACTCTGACAAAAGAAATGAAATACAAAGTTGGCTGGAATTACAAAGAAGTTTTCTTTTTCATTTTTCAATTTTCTCATTGCCTCTCCAGTACTGGAAACCTTAGAGAACACTTTGTTCTTAGGTTTTCTTGCTTCTATTCAGTCTTATTTAGGTCTTCACATTGTCCTTCCTACCTCTTCTCCAACCGATTACCATAATTCTAGTTTAAGAAACCTGTTTCCACCCTGGCTGGTGTGGTTCAATGGATTGAGTGCTGGCCTGAGAATGAAGGGGTTGCTGGTTCAATTCCCAATCAGGGCGCATGCCTAGATTGCAGCCAGGTCCCAGGCGAGAGGCAACCACACATTGATGTTTCTCTCCCTCTCTTTCTATAAAAATCAATCAATCAATCTTTAAAAAAAAAGGAAATCCGTTTCCTTTTTTCTATTTACTTATACTAAGGCTTCCCCTAAAATATCCACATACAAATCCCTGGAACCTGTGGATGCTACCTTATTCGGTAAAAAAGGACTTTCGCAGGTGAGATTAAATTAAGGATTTGGAGATTTATAAAAAGGAGTGATAAAGCCAGCCAATTAATAAAATAATTTCCGTATCAATATAAAAATTTCACTGAAACCTAAACCTATCATATTTCTTCAATTCTAGATGCATATTTTCACATTTTATTTATTTATTTATAAATATTGTATTTATTTTTAGACAGAGGGGAAGGAAGGGAGAAAGAGAGGGAGAGAAACATCAATGTGTGGTTACCTCTCGCGCGTCCCCTATTGGGACCTGGCCCACAACCCAGGCATGTGTCCCAACTAGGGAATCAAACGGGTGACCCTTTGGCTCGCAGGCCAACACTCAATCCACTGAGCTATACCAGCAAGAGCCACATTTTCACATTTTAACATATCTAGAATACAAATGCCTTGCAACTGATTGATGTAATTGATGACAAATTACAGTTTAACTGCCAATATTTTCTTAGTGGTATACAAAAAAATGTATCTTCCAATCAATTGCATGCACCCTAGATTTCATAAAATATCATATTATATATGTAAGTGTTAATTACATAAAATGTATGGCAGATTTTTCTTCTCCGTTTAAAGAAAGGCCAATAATTTTAGAGCATTTTTTTTCCTTTGGAAACACTGGTGTGCGAGAGAAACATCAGTTGGTTGCCTCTTGTGTGCCGTCCCCGTGGAACCTGGCCCACAACCCAGGCATGTGCCCTGACTGGGAACCGAACCAGCGATCTTTTTGGTTTGCAGGCTGGCACTCAATCCACTGAGCCACATCAGCTAAGGCACAGAGCATTTTTATTAGGGAAAAAAATGAATGCAAAGAACTTGTGATTCATCCACACCTAATTCCCTTTTTGCAACTTGTGAGGTCAGTTTGAGGAAATTCTAATTAGACTACATTCACTAACTTAATCTTTGTCTGGGCCAATAAACATTGTATTTTCTTTCACCAGAGACCAACTAGGTTAAACATTTGTGTCAAGGTCAAGAGAAAGACTTAACCCTAGCCAGTGTGGCTTAGTGTTGAACATTGGCCCATACATCAGAAGGTTATGGGTTCGATTTCCAGTCAGGGCACATGACTAGGCTGCAAGCTCAATTCCCAGTCAGGGAGGCTATGACAGGCAACCCATTGATGTTTCTCTTTCTTTCTCTCTCTCTAAAAGCAATGAAAGAATGTCCTTGGGTAAGGAATAAAGAAAAAGAGAAACTAGAAGAGAAAATGGATTAAGGAACACAAATACAGTATCATTAGAAAAATAATTTAAAGACACTGCCCTATTGTCAACAGATTAATTCTCCCCATATATTTAGTAAAGAGAACATTCACTACTAGCTTACTACACTTACTCATTTACTATAAAGTATCTACCTTAGGCCCTGGCTGGTGTGGTCCAGTGGATTGAGCACTGGTCTGCAAACTGAAAGGTCCCTGGTTCCATTCCCAGTCAGGGCACATGCCTGGGTTGTGGGCCAGGTCCCCACTTGGGGGCGTGTGAGAGGCAACTGATTGGTGTATCTCTCACACAGCATCAACACATTGCTGTTTCCCTCTCTTTCTCCCTCCCTTCTCCTCTCTCTAAAAATAAATTAAATCTTTAATTAAAAACAAGGTAAAGTATCCACCTTAGATCCATTCCTAAAATTAGCTATTTATCTTTTGACAGAAAAGCAAATGCATAGAGATGGATAGATGACAGAGGAAAAAATGAAAAAAAATAACTTATTAAAATAGCCTCCCTACTGATCTCTTGCTTCTGCCCTTTTCCTTCTTCAATCTTTTTCTTATAGAGCCACTAAAACAATCCATTACACTAGAAATTATTCTTCTGCGCAAAATCTAAGAGGTTCCAGTTTAGAGAAAACCCAAAGTCCTTATAGTGGCTCGCCAGGCCCTACATAGTCTGCACCTGACATAGTCTCAGGCTAGCCTACCATTCCTCTGGTTCACATGGCCTCACTGTTGTTCCTTGAACACACAGAAATGCTACCACCTCAGGAGTCTTTGCACTTACTGTTCCCTCTACCTGGAACGTTCTGCCCTCAGACACCTGCATGGCTCACTACCTCATTTCCTTCAAGTCTTTACTGAAATGTCACCTCATGGAGGCTTTGCGCCTGGCTACCCTATCTAAAACTGCAACTTACGCCCCTCTCCGTCAACAATCCCAATCCCTCCCTCATTTTTTTTCATAGCACTTGTTCACCATCTACTATATTTTATTTGTTGTTTTTTAATGGTCTTCTCTGACTAGAATGTCAGTTCTATGAGGACAAAGTTTTCTACTTGTTTTGTTCATTGCTATATTCCCAGGGGTAGTCCTTAACAAATATTTGCTGAATGGAAAGGAAGAGTAGAAAGAAAAGTGGTAACCATGACAAGGCTAAGAAAGTGTTTTCAGGTAATGATACAATCAATTAAAAACATGAGACAGACAGACAAGTAAATTCCACTGAATTCACTAATTCAGGTCAAATTTTAAATCTACTTAACTCCTAACCCAGTTATGATTTTGGAAGTCCTGGAATATATCATTTACATTATTACTCTGTCATCAGATCATTGGTTGATTACACATACATTTTCTGGAAACTGGCATCTGCAACCAGATATCCTCTCACAGACCATACCAGAAACAATAAAACAATACTAGATAGTACTAATGGAATCTAGCTATGCATTTCCTCCAAGTCAAAGTTATATTACTGGTGGTATAAATATAACCCTTTACTCTTCAGACAATATGCTAATGTGCCTTTATTCAATAAACGTTTTTTAGCAGTAATATTCAAGCTACTGTCCTAGGCATTGTGGACGGTGTAAGATGAACAAAAACTTTGCCTTCAAGAAATCTATTTGTAATGAGGAAGACAATATTATATAATAAAATACTCCCTCACCATTTTTTTACTATGTGTACCATTTTTTAAAAAAGATTTTTTTTATTTATTTTTAGACAGGGGGGAAGGGAGGGAGAAAGAGAAGGCGGGAAACATCAATGTGTGGTTGCCTCCCGCATGCCCCCCACTGGGAATCTGGCCGGCAACCCAGGCGTGTGCAAAGGGTTGAACCAGCGATCCTTTGGTTCACAGACTGGCACTCAATCCACTGAACCACACCGGCCAGGACATTACTATGTGTACAATTTGACTTTATCAATCCCTCAAGTCCTGTGGTTTTTCCACATATTTCTAGTCTGTTAACCCCCTTGTTACTTCTCTCCTTTTCCAATCCACTCACGTTGCTGCAACACCTTTCTTTCTGGTCCTGTCAACTCACATTCTTCTTTTGCCATACCTGGCTGGGAAATTCCCACACTTGGGATTAGTCGGTCATTAATGTTTTCTTTCTGAGCTGCTGAGTGTGGCTACAGAAAAGTCATAATTGCTTATACTATAAATTAATTGTCTTCAAATTACATTAGGCTCTTAAAACCACCCAACAATCCAGAGGAGATCTGTTCAGCTCCCCTTCTGATTCTCTTTGGCAACTAGTCCAAACTTTACCACTTCAACCCTTTATCACATTTCCATCCCCACTCTCAACAAGTGACTTTGCCTCCCATACTCCAAAGAAATAAACACTAGCAGCTGTTTTCCCCGCAAACACATCAATAAACCTTTCTACAAGCAAATATAGCCTCATCATCTCCTCCACATTCTCAGAGGGGGTGCCCTGTGGAGGGCAGGAATGTCTATCCACCTGAGCATTTAATCTTTCTGTCTGCTCCAGGACCTGCTCAACACACTGCTTTTCCAGCCAAGGTAGCCTTGATTTCAAAAAACCTGCACATAGTGAGTACCTAATTTCCAAGTCCAGTTATTTTTCAGTCTTCTTGACCTCTCTGCAGTATTTTGCTTTGATGATCATGCTGGCCACTTCCTTACAACTCTAACTTCTGGGGACTCCTCTCATTCTGCTCCTATGCCACTCAGCCCTGCCAACTAGTCCATTTCTTCCCCTGGGTGCTATCTAGCCTTGGAAATCCCAGCCATTCTGGTCTAGTAACTCCTAAATTTATTATCTTCAACTCAGAACTCTTATTCTAAGTTCCCAATCATAATTTCAAGTTACCAAGTAGACATATCCATGCAGATGCATTCAATTAAACAACTGAATGCCCCCAATGTGCCAGCCACTATCCTAAGCGCTAGAGATAAGAGCAACGAAACAACACAATCCTCACCCTTTCAGACCTGACATTCTAGTTTAGCAGGAAGAGATTAGATGCCTCGCAGTTATTTGAAAGTCAACATATCTGAAATCAAACTTACCTACCTTCTGACTCTGCTCTTCTACATCCCTCATTTTCTCCTTCTCCTCTGCCCAGCCCCTATATTTATTCAGTCACTATGCCCTGAAAATTCTATCTCCTAAATACCTCTTTGCTATGTCTTCTCCATCCCCTCTTCCACTGCCCTTAGTTCTACCTCATCTGGACTGTTACAATTCCTACTGACTGATTTTTCTGCTTTCTGAAAGGAAGAATCGATCCACCCCCAACCTCAGAGTAATTTGCTAATTTCACTTGGCCCTAAATCTTTCCCAGGTTAAAATCTTTCAGAGTATCTCCACTGCTTAGAGCCTTTATCATGATGTACTTTATACTCTATACAGTATCCCTATCTACCCTATTCTCCAGTAAGAACAAGTGCTCCAGGTAAGACCAAATGATCTACACATGCTATCCTCTCTGCAGGCAAGCATTCCTCTACCTTGAAAACCCACATTTATGGCTTAGTTCCTTTAGATTCTAGCATAGTGGTTAAGAGCCCAAGACTTAAGAGTTAGACTGACTGCCTGAGTTTGAATCCAGCTTATACTGGCTATGTGACCTTGAGCAACCTAACGTCTGTGAACCCCAGTTTTCCTTTCCAAAGTAGGAATGACAGTAGCAGCCACTTCACAGAAATGAGAACTGAGTTAATATATGGAAGGTCCCTGGCATGCAGTAAATGTTATATAAGTGTGTAGTTATCATTTTATCTATTCCAACAAAATTAACCACCCTCTCCTTTGTACTCCTGTTGCACTTTATTCTAAGTCTTTCATTACACTGTGATGGTCTCAAGACACGAACTCTTTTTCCTCTGCCAACACAATCTATGTCACATTTTTATCTGAAATAACTACCAATAAGTGTAGAATGTGTTCAGGTGCTAAATGCTGTGCTGGTATAAAAGAAAATGCAAACCTCTGGGTCAGGTCTTGAAAGATAAGTCAAATTTTAAGTGTTAAAAAAAAAGAGTGAGGAAAAAAAATAAAGTACTCCACAACACTGAAAAGCATGCACAAAGCAGACGACAAAGTACAGACAGAGGTGCTAGAGTCTGTGTTTGGGGGGAAATACTGAGAAATGAAGTCAGCCTTGAAAGGGTTATGAATGATGTTTAATTCTAGCCTAAGGAATTTGGACCTTGTTGCAAAAAAATATAACCAAAAAACAAACAAACAAAAAAAACTGGGTCCACTAAGTCCTTTTGGCTAGTGGTGCTATATGATTTGCGATGCCTGGACTGGAAAATAGTAACACTGGACATCGACCAATGACAGGTCAGACTGCTACAATCAGGCAAGAAGTAGCAAGGACTTTAACTGGGGCTATGCAAATGAAACATAGGATACATGGCATTTCCGAGGAGCCTCAGTGCACGTTCTGATCTGGGAATGGAGGATATGATTCTGAGGCTTTTGGTCTGTATGACTGGAAAATTATGACATTATGAAGATAAGGAATACAGAGGGAGGAACAAGGCTAGGAGTCTGGGAGAGGTGTGGCTATTCCACCTGAAGTAATTTCAAAACAATGCATTTAAATTCAAATAAAGTGCTGAGAATCATGACATCACGCCAGCACCCACTGCTCTTATTTAATAAGCACAGCAGAGCAAATGTGTCCAGTTCAAAGGGCTCACTCATTTTTTTACCAAGTGATGTTTATATTTGGGAAAAAAATACCCTATTATGTAGAGGTATGGCTGAAGAGATTAAAAAGTGGCCAATAATTTTCAATATTGTGTATTCTTAAAGTTTGTCTTTTAAGTTTCTCACAAAAAAGTATTTTGTTAAGGCTGTAACAGTCTCTTCTATCTCAAATAGCATGATGAAAATCTAAAGCTGTTTAAAAATTTATTCAAACATATTGACTTTAATTCTGCTTACTTGTTGCTCTATATGAAATGCCTATACCATTATTTTTTAATCTGTGATGTTCCCTCTGCAATTCATATCAAATGCGCATTTCATGCTTTTTCTCTATCAAGACTCTTTATTAAAAAGCTGACCAAGGTAATCTAAACTATAAGTGCAATGTCTAAAAGTTCTGCTTATGGCAATCTATTTCTATCAGGACAAGCACAAGAGAAAGAAATTTAAAAGGCTAGGTTTTTCTATTCCTGAAATGAGGAAATAGCAGAATAACTTTGCACGGCCATAATCAAACTTCAGTGCACAATAGGATCTTCTTGGTTTCTTGTTTAAAAAGTAGTTTTCACTCCTTCTTCCCCTTCAAGAGGCTGATTTACCAGGGCACAGGCCCTGAAACTTGTTTTTCAAATATCTGAAGTGATTCTGATGAAAGTATTTCAAGGCCAATTTGAGGAATATATGCACTGGCTCTGATGTCAGAAACATAGATTTGAAGTCCACCTCTCCTACTCCTACACGGGCCATGTGACCTGAGAGTTACTTTTTGTGAGGTTCAGATTTCTAATCTATAAAAGAGGAATACTAAAAGCTTCACAGGGATGATGAGACAATATAATGGAAAAATGCTTAGACAGTACCCAGCTAGAACTATTATGATTTACCCTGTTCCACAGGACAAAAAGAAGAAAGATCTGGACATGTATCCATATTTATCATGGTCTTATAAATGCTTTCTAATTTATGGTAATGTTTTTCCATTTTCACATTAAAACTCTCAACTACAAGATTCTCCAAGAACCTCTTGGTCAGGCATGTTCTTTGGCCTTCTGTCTGATTTTATAATATATGAAAATAGTTCTTGGACACATTACTTAAATGGTTCCAGTTCCATAAGTAAATCTTACCAAAGGTATAAAGCCAGGAACACAAATGTTCACTGGAAAATAACCTACATCAATGTAAATACTGAAAAATTAATACGTTTACTGAACATTAGTCAGATTTTTACAAGGCAGCAAATCCTATTTCCTGGAAGACTACAAAAATAAGACACAGTTGTTCTCCAAAAAAAGGAAAGGCCAGCCCTGGCCGGGTGGCTCAGTCGGCTGGCGCATCAGCCTATACATCAAAAGGTTGCAGGTTTGATCCTGGCCGAGGAGCATAGAGGAGGCAATCGATTAATGTTTCTCTCTCACATCGATGGTTCTGTCTCTAAAATCAATAAAAACATATCCTTGGTGAGGATTAAAAAAAATAATAATAAAAGAAAAGGCCATATGTTTTATATTTAGAAAACTCAGTTTGTGCTATAATCGATTTCATTTCATTTCACTAAAGAACTCTGCTGGTTTCCCCTATTTAAAATTCAAAATATAATTTATAAGTGGTCATCTAAGGCCACTATCTTATCCCAGAAGACACATAAACACTTTAACACACACACAAACGTTTTAAAATTAATCAGAAACTACAATTTTTAGAAATAACCAGAAATCCTACATGATGTTTTTGCGCCAACAAAAACTTTACATGATGCTTCTGCATAAACTGAGAAATCTGTAAATTCATCATTTGTATGCAGCACCCTCTGCATCTGACTTACCATTTGAAAGCTTTATAAAGGTTGTTAGCGAATATTACCTTATATCTTACTAAAAAAGTAATATCCTAAAAGAATATCATTTGCAAAGAATCGACTAATAGATATGTCTCTCACATTACCTAAGATGAATAAGTAAAAGCAAAATGGAAAACTAAAGTGCAGGCTGTTAAATGTGAGGAAACCATGCAACTCTGCTGTACTGCAATCATCATACATCAATATTTTTCAAGTGCTCACTTGTACAAGGCACTATAAAGATTACCACCCTTCGGCCAAGGCAAATGGGGGGAAAGAGTGGGAGGGAGAAATCGGAGCCCTGAAGGTCCTTTTTGAAGTGGAATGCAATTCACCTCGAAAACAACACCAAGGTAACTGCAAAAGGTGTATTTGGGGGGCATTAAGGAAAGTACAGATACTGTGGGACTACAGCCACCTGGCAAATTCTGGTAGGATACTGGAGAAGAATTACGATTCAGTGGTTGTAACATCTCTCGTGAAGAATAATTTAGAACAAACCCGTACTATTATGTCACAGAGAGAATGACGGGTGGACGGGAGCCGGTTTGAGGTCCACAAGGGGAAATTGAGGGTGCCGCCCGGGATGCCTGAGGATGGGTTTTCACAGCCCCCAAAGTGGGGAGGGGAGAGGGTGAGGGTCTGGTCTGTTTCCACTTCCCCATCTGCACCCTGGCCCGGGAAGAGGAGGAACTCCACCGCAGAGTCCGAGCTAGGGCAGGGGACAAGAAAGCGGCTGCAGGTCCCCGGAGGAGGAAGGCCTGCAGGAGGGCGGGGCGCGGTGCAGCTAGGAAACCGAAAGGAGGCCTGTGGGAAGGGGTGCAGCGCTGCCGGGGACCCTCCAGCATACCACACCCCAAGGCTAACGCTGGGGTGGGAGGATCCCGCGAGCGAGGAGGCAGAACTTACTCCGCGGTCCTCCTCCGAGAGGAAGTCGGGGCCGTCGTCCAGGCCTTCCTGCAGGGTCGACGGAGCCCGGCGTGCCCGGGGAGAGGACGGGGTGAGGAAGACACAAAGGGAAACATTAGTGCCAGGCCGGCGGGGGCCCCCAAGCCTGCCCCGCGCCCACCGCCCCCACCGCACGCCCGGGGCTCGGCGCCGCTAGAGAACACCCACCATCATGGCTGCTCCAAGGCGAGGGCCAGCGCAGGCGCGCACTACACCGCGGAGCTAGAAGGAGCGGACGGCAGCGGGGCGGGGGCGGGGCCTCGGAGCAGCCCCGCCCCGCCCGGGCACGGGGGCTGGGGTCCGTGAGCCAGAAGAAGGCCGGCGAGGCCCTGCGGCCAAGGTCGGAGCCCGCCAAGTCAGAGGGCCAGGAGGCCAGGACTCAGGCGTGGGCGCGTGTAGCGGCTGGCCCGCTGTGACGCAGGAAGAGGTTACCGCCACTCGGGGAGCTGTCCAGTTCGCTCTGCCTGAGGGCTGCAGCGAAAAACCTAGCAAGCGCTCTCCGGAAGCCACAATAAATCGTCTAATCTTTGTATTGTGCCACAGGATAATTAATCACAATTAATATTTTGCCGGAGAAGTTGCGGGAATCAAGGGCCTTCACACAGTCAGCAGTTGGGCTGTAATCAAATTTTTACTGCTGGCGAGGTAATAAGTACCTGAGAGTTTAGGATGCTAATGGTCGAGTACTATAAAAATGAGCTGTTGGCATTACAAGAGTATTACTTTATACCAAGAAAGGTCCCCAGGCCTACTTTAACTGTCCAGCTGTGTAGCACCACACGGGTGTCCTCAGTCACTTCAACAGCAATCATTCCTTAATATTGGACACATGCAATCTTGTGCTTCCATTCAATTAATGGAATCTTGAGATGTTCAGGCCAGAAACCTCAAAGTCCTATTCAAATCTTGCCCCTCCCTCATCACGCCATCCCCTAACCATATCTTATTGCTTCTGTAATTGATTATCTGCTTACTTCTTAAATTGGTCCTGTTCCTCCCACCAATGCCCTTCCACAGCAATTACCCTCAGCATCTCTCCTCTGGATGTTTGCAATATTCTCTTAACTTTTCTCATTTCCATGTCTCTTTCCTCCATTTTAGACACTGCTGCCAGTGTTCCTCCTAAGACACAGGTACTGTTGGTGATTGTACTACTGCCCTGTTCGAAAATCTTTACAAGTCTCCTTATGTGAAAATCCAACTCCTCAGCCATTGATGTTAGGCTCTCCACATTTGATTCTCTCCGTTTTTCCAAGCCCATTGTCCTATCTTATTGAATGGAAGCTCTCAAAACAATAACGTTACATTTACGAATACTTCCGTGAGCATTTGTAGCTTTCATTTAGTATGTAAGGAGAACTGAGGCATAGAGAGGTTAAGTTACTGTCCCAATCAGGGTTATTCTGCAATACAAGGGAGATGACTTCATTTTTCTGTCTTTTCTTTTTTGTTTCCCAATGCATTGTAATAAGTAGTAGTGCTTTTCACTGGGAGTCATGAGGCATCATTTGAGGTCAGTGTGACGATGTGCCAGGTGGAATGTTCCAGTAATTTGTTGCTTGTAAAAAATGCTAATAATGCCTAATGATCTGTTTGTGGATTGCAGGTAATGCCTGTAAAGCTCCACTACCTAGGTGGAGAGAGAAGAGTGAAGCTACAAGTAATGAGTGTACAACTGATAGAAGGGTCAGGTGTGTCTTTATGGACAAAGGTCAAGAAGGTCATACAGGACCACCTCAAAGGCCTCTCTGATCATTAAACAATGGTTTTAAATTTCAATAATTAAGCCAAGTCCAGAAACATTGCACAGAAACATTGATGTTTTCAAATGCTAACCTTTAAAATCACTAGTTATGAAAAAGACAGGATTTAAAATGAGTAGCCAACTAAAATGATCAAAAAAGACATAGTAATCACTGTAGTTAAAATCAATAGCTGAAAACTCAAATAAATAAAGAACCCAACCTTGAAATAATTAAGTTGTTCATTAATACCTGAGCCTTCCTTTCTGAACAAAGGTCTCAAGCTGTATTTTGTGAATATGAAAAAGGAAATAGAAATTAAGGACTATCAAAAGAAAAGAAATTAAGATAAGCTCACATAACAAATTTTTCTACAACTTATAAAACAAATCGAGAAGATATTAAAGTTGAACCACTCCTCTAATACTTTAACCAAATAATCAATTTTCATCTTGTTTTGATAGATTTCTATAAAATTACCTATTTCTATATAAATTTCAAGAGCAAATTATGTCAAATCACAACCTGATTACTTCAAAGATTTAACTCCATGAAAGTAAAATGTTATAATTATGAATAGTTTTCTAATGGCATGCTTCAAAAACAAATGTATTGGAAGATTTAGAAAAGAGTAAAATTTTAGATAATAATTAGTGAGTTACTTTTTAATTTTGGAAATCAAAAATTATATGTGCCTTGAACATTTTTGTCAAATGAATATCAAATTTTATCTAAAAGAAAAACTTTAAAAATATGAAAGTTACTTAATTAGATGGAGAATAAAACTTTAATTCCTTTCATCATGTTCTGATCAAAGAAGATACCACCCCCAAATTGATATTTTTATCAATTCCTCGCTTCCTCAAATTCTAGGAGCCCTGTTCTGTTTTGGACAAACTTTGGGTCCCAATTTTTCCCTCCTCCTTCTTTGAAGTTAAGCTACAACAAAATTCTCTACAGGAATATTGCCAAACTCCATTTTTTCTGGCGTGTACTATATTATTAGGATGCCTTTTGCTGCAAGTTACAAAAAAGTTAATTCAAATATACTTGAGCAGTAAGGAAATTTATTATCCCACAACAAAAAGGTCAAGAAATAAGGAGCTTCTGAGAATAGTAGAATTAGTAACTTAAAGGTACCATCAAAGACCTAGATGCCTCCCAACTCTCCACTCTGCCATTTTCCATGAAGACCTCATTTTAAGACTGGTTCTCCTCATGATCCAAGGTGACTTTGGCAGTTTTAAGTTTCCCATCTGGACAGAACAACCACAAGCAGAAAAAATTTGCTTAGAATCCTTCCCTCTTTCCTGGAGATCTCTCATATTTCAGACTAATAGTGGATCACATACCTACCTTTCAAGGGGACTGGTATAACTAAGATTAGCTTAGAGCAGTGATTTTCAACCAGTGTGCCAAAGGAGGGACGCCGGTGTGCTGCAAGAATTTTTAAAACATGCAATACCTGACTATTTAGTCAGGGGCACTGACTTCTTTTCTTTTAGATTGTCAAATAAAAAAAATGACAATAGCCAACACAATAGTCATCCAGTGTGAATGAATCAAAATTACACCCATTTTTTGTCAGACTTGCAAAAATTATCTTTTCTGGTGCGCTGCAGAATTTAGTAACTAGTTTATGTGTGCCATGAAATGTAAAAGGTTGAAAATTGCTGGCTTAGAGTCTAAGCCCTAGATCCGATCAGGAATTATTGCTGGGGGTGGGACTGCAGCTAGCCTCCCCAAATCATAAGGCTTCTTAGAAGAATGTGGGCACCCGAATAAAATTGGAATTTCCAGGAAGGAGAGAGAGGGAAATGGATGTGGGGCAACAAGACATCATTGTCTCCTATAACAGCGATCAACAAAGACACGCTCTTTGACACTGCCCAGTCTGTTAGGCGCAATGCTAGGCTCTGACAAAATGAGTCACTTATAATCCACTACTTAGAGATAGGGATAAACACTGTTCATATTTTGGCACATATCCCTTTAAATATTTTCCCATACATATGTCTCGTATAGTATTTTATTGACATAATCAAGATAATAGTTTATATTCTGTCATACTATTAACATATTTTTGTTCTTCAGCATGAATTTTAGTAACTGTATAATATTTGATCAGCTAGATGTATCAATGCATTTAACTAATCTCTATTGTTTGAAATAGACATTATGTTTTGGTTTGTTATTTTTAAAAAATGGTGTAAAGCACATCCTACTAGTTAAATCTTTGGAAATATTCCTAATTATTTTTAGATATACAGTTATGAAAAGTTTTTAGCTATACAATTATTAAAAGTTAGGTCAAAAGTTTTAAATACACATTCCCAAATTACTCTCTAGAAATGTTGTACTAACTTACACTCCCACCAACATTGTATGAAGTGTCCATTTTCCCTCACACCATTTTTCTGCATTCTGTACCTAGCATAGTACCTGCCACACAGCAGGCATAAAAAAAAGCATTGAATAACTTATTTACAAAGTAAAAATGCAATCTCATTGCTTTAACAGTGACTTTGAACTATTGTTTGTTCATTAATTTGATGTTCGTATTTCTTCTTTTATGAATTGCCTATTTCTGTTCTTAGTATAGGCTAAGAATGTGTGTTTTTAACTATTGCTTTTGAAAGCTCTTTATGATAAAAATCCTTTTATATTAGGTATGATAAAAATATATTTTTAAATTAACTTTGTCTTTTAATTTTCAGTTATGACGTGTTGACATGCACAAGTTTTTAAATTTAATGTACTTAGATGCATCATTCTTCTTGACCCTTAGGCCTCTATTTTAGTGATAATGCCATAAAAGAACCAGACTATCCCAAAATTACCTAAATATCCACAATTTTTTCTAGTAAGTTATTAGTTTGAAAGTTATTGACTTCAGTTAATGAACCAAATCAGATGAACAAAATAAATTCGTCAATCTCATTGTTTGTTGATCCTCTTCCATAATTTAGGAGTTAAAAAAAAAAAGCGAACACACTTTATTTAAATGAATCAATATGTGAACAAGCAACACAGACACCATATCTAGATCAAAAGAGTAAAAGTCATATCTTAGCAGATTGGGGGTGGAAAGGCTAATGTTCCAGAGATAAAAATTACTGTTCAGAGAAACAATCAGCTCTCACTTCTCTGGGATTCAGATCTGGGAATCAGCACCAACTGTGAACCAGCCGATTTTGACCATGGTGCCTGAGGACCAAGAGAAGTGACATGACCTCTGTAGAAGCCAGACCCCAGGGCACATGGAAATTAATCGGTTTATGTCAGTAACTCTATTTGGAACAATTCTATTTAGAAACCAAAGATTACTAAACTAAAGTCTAGCATATTTTCTTTTGCTTATTTTTAATATGAGTTTCTAAAGGGAGAGATGTAGAGGACAGTTTAATTTTGTTCCATTCTTAGAACAATAGCAGCATAATATTAAATTATTTCTAAGTTACATTTTGTTATTGATGATTTGATGACCTCATTCCTCCATCACAGAGCTGCAGTGAAGGCACAATACATGAAACCTGGAGGGAATATGGGACAGTACCTGAAATACGACACTTGTAAGTGGTCCGAAATATTAACATAAGGGTTTAAATTTAAGATTCCTCAACCACTTAGCCTACATGTAAAACGTTTTAGGATAAAGCAAACCAAGCTCTATTTAGATATATTTTTCTCTCATCTTTTGTCATATTCCATTATTTCACATGAGGATTCAGGCTATACAGGAAAGTAACAAGAACTTAAATCTTTCAAACGATTATTTGAAATAAAATACTTGACAATTTGCATTCAAAGTACAGTGGAGCAGGCTAAGAACCCTACTATCTATTACCTGTGAGAAGAATTCTACCCAGAGATCATTTTGATTTCTTTTTCAAAAACAAATTTTTTTAAAAGATTTTATTTATTTAGTTTTCGAGCAAGGGAAAAAGAGGGAGAAAAGGAGGGAGAGAAACATCAGTGTGTGAGAGATACATCTATCAGATTGTATCTCTCCCCAGGCATGTACCCTGACTGGGCATGTACCACAGCCCAGGCATGTACCCTGACTGGGAATCAAACTGGCAACCTTTAGGTTTGCAGGCTGGCGCTCAATCCACTGAGCCCCACCAGCCAGGGCTCATTCTGATTTTTTTTTTTAAGTCAGAAAACTTTCAAACATCTAAAATATCTAATTTCAAAAAATTACATTTTTACTCAGATTTTCAAGAACACACTTTTGTGCCACATGGGATAGAAGCTGCGTTTTAAGATATTTCACTAAATTATTGGACTTGATGCAGCATGTAACTCATTGTTTCTCTAGTTAAAAGGGTCGGGCCAGCTTTTCCAACCTACCACACTGCTCAGGACTCAGTTATCCTGACTCAAAAGATAGCCCCCGGCTTGAAATTCTTGCCCACCTTGCACAATAGACATCTGGCTCCAGCCAAAATTGCCCCTGGTCAGACTGACCTTCCTGCACCTGGGAACAGCCCTGCCCTTTACCTAACTGGCAGTCCTGACTTGTTAGGACATCCTGAAACCCTGAGGCAACAGCCCTGAAGAACAGGAGACTAACCACTAACCCCTCAATTTTTCTTTTAAAAACTCCATTCTTGTTTCCCTCCACTGCTGCAGCCTGCCCAGACTCAGCTGGTCTGCAAGGGCAGCTTCAAATAAAGGCATTTGGATCAGATCATGGGGCTCCTCCCATCTCTATCTCTTGTGCATTTCTAACAAAGAATTTCTCCCTTCAAAATAAAAAATGAGCATTCCCCAAATAAGACATGCTACTACTTCTTTGGGATTTTTTAACCCTTTACCTTTTGTGTGTGAAACTTTTTTACTTCCACTTTTTCCTGTATTTTGAAAGCTAAATTATATTTTACAGTACTGGTGTGCAAAGGATGCTGATGACTGGAGATGTCTCCAGAAAAAGTGATTAACTCCAAAAACAAAAACGTAGCAACTTCCAATCATTTTTGGATACTTCCTCTACTCGCAGTGCGCAGATGTGGAATTGATCGATCGTATGGTTCTATTATTAATTTTTAAAGAAATCTCCATACAGTGTTCCATAGTGGTTGCACCAATTTACATTCCCAGCAATGGTGACCAACTGTTCCCTTTTCTGGACATCCTTGCCAACACTTAAAAAACAAAAACCAAAACCATTCTAACAGGTGTGAGGTTATATCTCATCATGATTTTGTTTTGCATTTCCCTGATGATTAGTGATGTTGAGCCTCTTTTCTGTTCCTGTTGGTCATATGTATGTCTTCTTTGGGAAAATGTCTATTCAGATCTGCTGCTCATTTTTTAATTGAATTATTTGGGGCTTTTTGTTATTAAGTTGTGTGAATTCTTTATATATTTGGGACATTAACCCCTTATCCCATACATGATTTGCAAATATTTTCTCCCTTTCGGTAGGTCACCCTTTCATTGTTGATAGTTTCCTTTGTTGTACAGGGTTTTATACTGATAAAGCCCCATTTATTTATTTTTGCTTTTGTTGCCCCCGCTTTTGGTGTCTGATCCAAAAAAAAACATGGCCAAGAATGATGTCAGAGAGCTTACCACCTATGTTTTCTTCTAGGAATTTTATGGTTTCATGTCTTACTTCAAGTCCGTCACCCATTTTCAGTTATTTTTGTGTGGCGTAAGATAGTGGTCTAGTTTCATTCTCTTGCATGTGGCTGTCCTGTTTTCCTTACACCATTTATTGAAATGACAGATATTAATTGATGTGTGTGTTAAGGAGAAAGATCAGAAAATACATGGAAAATTCTCCCTTCGCACACATATCTCTAAAAGTAGATAGTGATTACCAGGGTTTGAGGGGTGGGGGAAAGGGGGTGACTGTTAATGGTTATTATTAGAAGGTACTGGGACAAGGAGGACCTAAACCACCGTCTATGCTGGAACAAAGGTATGCATCACAGGCTAAATACCTGGCCACAAGATTCTACGTTATCAGAAGCAACTGAGGTATAGCTCCAGGCATCCTGACAGAAACCAGTTGGATCCTCGCTGCCCCTCCCATCTCCCTCCAGCTTTACCCAGAAACAAGGCCCATAAATCTCCTGGACTTCCTGTGAGGAAATCAGCCATCACGGATCAAAGGACATTGTCTTGCAAACACCTATACCCAGGACGCCTTTGATCCTCTTGCTCAGCAGGGTGACCCACCCTTCCTGGGGGTCTGCTACACACCCTTAAAAACCCTTCTACACTTTCCCTTGCTGCTGTAGTCTGCTAGGACTCGGCCAGCCTGATCTCAGAGTCCTTCCTCGAATAAAAGCCCTTAATTGGACCTTTCTGGCTCCTGGTCCTTTCTTAGCCACCTCTGCTACCTAACGGCTATATAGTTTCCTTTTAGGATGAGAGAAAATGTTCTGGCATTAGATAGTGATGATGGTTGCAGATGATGAATATACTAAAAACTACTGAATTGTACACTTTAAAAGGGTGAATTTTATGGTATGTGAATTATATCTCACTTTAAAGAAAAAGGAATGAAGGGTCCTTTTTTTTTTTAAGAGAAAGTTTATTTAGAAACTTTTTATTTAGAAACACTCTTCTACAGAGGTAGAAGAAGTGAGTCGTAGAAGAAATCGGCTCAGGAAACAAGTAAAGAGACAAAGGGGGGCTCTTGGAGTCCAGGAGAGACAAAGGCGAAGGTAATTACCAGCCTGAGGGTAAGTGGGGGAGGGGAAGGTGCTGGCGTGCCCTGGGGCGGGAGAGCGCTCCTCTTAGGATCTTACACAGTTTTCAGGAAAGATATTCCAAAAGGTTACTGCATTCTTTTCTGAAAAGATATCCGCATGTACGCACAAAGGAGAATGAGTAATGTTTATAAACCCCAAGCCTTGTTTGGAAAGCCTGCTCCACTCTACTGCTTTAATGCTTCTAGGAGTAACTATTCCTAGGGTTTAAGATCTAAGAGTACCTGGGTGAGAACAATTTTTCCTAAAAAGACTAAAGGGGTTAAGCCCCAGGAAGCCTACGAAGTGGCCTCAACCTCTGCCATAGGAGTTCCAAGAAAGGAAACACAGGATCAGGGAATCTTTCTAACTCCCAGAGCAAAGGGCTTAGAAATACCCCATGGTGGCTCAACCAAAGGCCCTGGGCACCCCTTCTGTCTGTCTCTTTCATCCTCTTGCTCAGCCCCAACTGGCCCAAGAGTGTCAGGGAAAACAAAAATCTCTATGTTAGCAGTGGGTTTGAAGCAATGTTCAGACATTACACTCAGCAGAGAAACATTTTGAAACCTCTCTCACTGTAGCGCAATATTTGACAATGGGGGATGATTCGAGAGTGGAGTCACTGCTACAGGCAGATGTTCAGGAGATAACACAGGACCAGGGCCAGCTTCCTCCTGTCTTGCGGTTTTGCCATCCCTTTTAGGGCAATCACAGAAGTGACAGATTCAGAGAATCTGTCAACGTGGATGAGAACAAAATTTACATCTTTATTTTCTCTAGGCTTTGTACTTAGGCAGCAAACCACAGCAGCACCCCGGACTTTGCTCTAACAGGGTCCAGGCAGGGCCCCCCCCAAAGGAGGATTTGTGATGGTGTCCAGAATGTGGGGCGTCCAAGAAAACTGTAGGATATCCTCCCTCCCCCACCCCAAGGTGGGCCACCATGGGGGAAGGGAGACAAAGAGAGGGGCCTTTCAGGGTTATTTTGCATATCAATAACAGGCCAGCTTCAGACCTGCCAGTGGAGCAACGTTGTTGAGTCACTTTGCATGTCAATAACAGCAGGATAGCTTCATATCTCATATGTAAAGAAGGTCGTTTTGCATATCAACAAGGCTAACCAGGAGGGCTTGCATAACTTAAACCTAGGAGGGAACTGGGGAGAAGCTCCCCCAGCTACTGCGCCTGGGTACGAGAGCGGGGAAGAGGGCTCGCTCTATGCCAGGGGGGAGCAATGTGAAGACCATGCAGGGAGGAAAGGGGAGAAAGGACTCTTGCTAGTGGCCGTGAGAAGGTGCCATGTGGGTTTGGATTAAGAACTGGAGATCGCGGCCACACAGCTGATGGCGCTGGGAACTGTTTGCGAGAGGCCTGCCAGCCGAGCCCCGGACTTCTGTTCTTTTTCTCCAGAAAGATGGCACACCTGGCTGGCCTGACTGGACAAAGGGGGGAAAGGCGGGACTGTGTGTGTTGGTGGGTGTTTTAAAGGGATTTTGAGGTTTAACAGTGGTATTTAGCCATTCTTCAAAACCTGTATAGCTTTCGAATAAATAGTTCCTTTCCTTTTCATCAAAGTCTGACATTGAGAGTCATAATTTCTAAGGGCGGCAGGCAAAGAACCTATAACAGAGGGACCCCGGGGAAGGTGGGGTGTTGTTTCACTAACAGTATCTGAGCCATCTCACCCCACCAAACGGGTCCACATTCGGCAACATTACCACCAAGAGAAATTACATTTTCATGTTATATACTACTTGTTACAGAATCCCCAAATAATGTTTATACTCATCACTATTTCAAAATTACGAGAATTACTAGACCCAACACTAGATCTAGTTATTTAATGTGTTAATAAAAAAACGCATATATTTTTGTGTCACAATTTTTAAAATTCTAATACCTATATGTCAATATGATTTGTTTTCTTTATGATCCTATTTTACACATTTAAAACATGACTCGGGAACTCTACATAATATCTGACCAGTACCTGTCAAAGTCATTTAAAAAAAAAAAGTTAAGACTGAAACACTATCGTGAACCAAAGGAGACTGGGGAGACATAACGACCAGACACAAGGTGGTGTTGCTGGACTAGAACCCGGAATAGAAAAAGGTGGTTAATGGAAAAATTGGTGAAACCTGAATAAAGTCTGGAGTTTAGTTAATAACATACCAATTTTGGTTCCGGCAAGTACGCGTACAGCGGTAATGGAAGATGATAACATTAGAGGAAGCTGAAGCAGCGTAGGGAGTAGACAGAAATTCTTTCTACTACTGCAGTGGACTGCATGTTTGTGT
The DNA here is from genome assembly GCA_004026545.1 of Mormoops blainvillei. NCBI lineage: Eukaryota > Metazoa > Chordata > Mammalia > Chiroptera > Mormoopidae > Mormoops > Mormoops blainvillei. The sequence goes on from PVJD01004690.1 coordinate 62,530, forward strand.
GCTCCCAACAGTCATGTGTTGAGATCCTAACCCCTAAGTGTTGGTTTTAGGAGATGGATTCTTTGGGATGTGATCAGTGCCTGCCATGATTGGGATTAGTGTCCTTATAAAAGAGACCCTAGAGAAATCCCTCACCCTTTCACCCTTACAGAAAGAGGACAGCTGTCTATGAGGAAGTGGACCCTCACTAGACACTCAGTCTACCGATACCTTGATTTTAGTCTGCCCACCCTCCAGGACTGTGAGGCATAAATTTGTTGTTTATAAACTACTCAGCCTACAATATTTTGTTACAGCAGCCCAAATGGACTAAGACGCTATCTTTACAACTTCTCTAAATTCATTCCAAAATAAAAAGTTTATTTAAAAAATACTCTGAGAAGGGATTCAGGCACCCGGAGCACAAAGTTATTAAGGGGGCTTGCTGCAGAGCCTCAGATGCTACTGGAAGAGGACAGGGAGAGAACAAAATTGAGTTGGGAAGTTTTGTGGTCCAGACCTGTTGGCAGGAACATCTTTGCCCACAGTCAGCCCTGTGGTCTGCTTGGACCCTAGGAGATCTGGGAAATGACAGTAATCCCTGGACCGGGCAGCAACAAATGCACAGTGGAAGGGCACATGGCTCAGCTAGCCATCCGCCGCCTGAGTTCAAGCAGTTGAGCCACATACCGTCTTTTGTCATGTATAATGTGCACTTTTTTGCCCAAATTTTTGAGGGAAAAAAAAGGATGTGCATTATACATGGGTAATACCAATTCTGTATCTATATAAATATTTTAAATTCTTTTATTTATGCTTATGAGTTAAAAGTGTAACTCTAGAAAGGAAATAATGATATCCACATGCAAAATAATGCCCTGGAATACGAGAATTGGTTTTGTTTCTAAACATAAATAAATAAATAAATAAATAAATAATTGCATTTAAAAGTTAAAATGAGACTTGCGATCAGGACGGTGGTGAAGGCAGACGTGGCTCGCCTCTTTGCACAACCACATCAAAATTACAACTACAATATAGAACAACCCTCACTCAGAACTGACAGAAATCGAGTTGAAAGGAAGTCTGAAAACTACAGAATTAAAGAAACCACATCCACCCAGACTGGTAGGAGGGGCACTGATGTGGAACAGGCTGGTCCTACACCCATCTGTGATGGATAAAAATTTGGGAGGGATAGCTTGAGAGCAAGGAGTCCTATCCCCGTATAGGCCCCACAGCCCAGGGTTCCAGTGCCAGGAAGATAAGTCTCCACAACTCCTCACTGCAAAAACCAGCAGGGACTGAGTCTGAGGAAGAAACTGCTGGAACCCCAAGAAGTTCCTCCTGAAGAACCCACACACGGACTCACCTACTCTGACTCACTTCCTCTGGGCTCCAGCATGGGGGAGGCAGCCTAAGGGGCACCAGTGGCATACAGTGGGGAGGCTGAGGTTCTGGCATCAAGGTGAGCAAAGGTCATTGTCCCTTTTCTGGGCCCTTCCCCCACAGAGATGGAAGACTGGTGCCATATCTAAGATTACATAAACCTAGCTAACGCTGTTTGACTGGCCTTAGAGATCCCCAGAAACTGCCCCACCCAATTTATGGTCCCACCCAAGCTGCTTTTCCATATGAATGGCTGGTCTTGGTTCATGCTTCACAGCTTTCTAAATCTCCTCAAACAAGCAGCAGCTGACTTCAGTGAGCCCAGGCCCGGAACTAGCAGCTGAAATTCACAGCTTGTCTTCACCTGCAAATCTCCAAACTCAGCACAAGTAGCGGCCATCTCAAATTGCTTTATAACTCAGGCAGGGTGGCCCCAGGCAAAACACAGGTGGAGGCTGATCTTGGCCTGCACCATCCGGGACACCCCAGGACCAATGTACCCAGTGGAAAGCTATAGACCTCATCAGAGCACCACCAACCTGCCCCTGCACAGCTGATCCTCCATGGAGGGTGGAGGTTGGTGGTAAGTGGTCAAAGCCAATCGTTGGAGCTGATTGGCCCGGGTAAATCCCTTCCATTTATCTGCCAACAGCAACCGAGACTCAACTACTAGAGGAGGCTGTACTCAGCCCACACAAAGGGTGCACCTCAAGTACCCAGTTTAGGTGATAGGGGAGGCTGTGCCACTGGACCCTACAGGACACCTATTACATTAGGCCACACTACTAAGACCTGGAGTCATAGCCCCTCTACCTAATACATAGAAACAAACACAGGTAGGCTACCAAATTAGGAGACAAAGAAACATAGCCCAAATGAAAATAAAAATCAAAACTCCCAAAAAAGAGCTAAACGAAATGGAGATAAGTAATCTATCAGATGCAGAGTTCGAAACACTGGTTAGAAGGATGCTCAAGGAACTTAGTGAGGACCTCAGCAGCATAAAAAAGATCCAGTCAGAAATGAAGGACACACTAACTGAAATAAAGAACAATTTACAGGGAAACAACAGTAGAGTGGTTGAAGCTGAAAATCAAGTCAATGATTTGGAACATAAGGAAGCAAAAAACAACCAATCAGAACAAGACGAGAATAGAATCCAAAAAAATGAGGATAGCATAAGCAGCCTGTGGGACAACTTTAAGCAATCCAACATTTGCATCATAGAGGTGCCAGAAGGAGAAGAGAAAGAGCAAGAAATTAGAAATCTATTTGAAAAAAATAATGAAAGGAAACTTCCCTAATTTGGTGAAGGAAATAGATGTGCAAGTCCAGGGAGCACAGAGAGTCCCAAACAAGATGGATGCAAAGAGGCCCACCCCAAGTCACATCATAATTAAAATGCCAAAGGTTAAAGATAAAGAGATGGGAGGGGGTTTGTGGGAAAATGGGTAAGAGGTGAGGGGATTAAGAAGTACAAATAAGTAGTTATAGAATAGCCATGGGGATGTAAAGTGCAGTATAGGAAAGGGAGTAGCCAAAGGTTTTACGCACATGACCCATGGACATGAACAAGAGTGAGGGGATTGCCTGTGGGAGTTGGGGGTGCTGGGTGGAAGGGAGCAAAGGGGGAAATATCAGGACAACTGTAAAAGCATAATCGATAAAATATAATTAAAAAGATAAAATACATATAAAATTGGCAAAAAATAAAAGATTAAAACAAAAGTATTTTTTTCCTAAAAGCATGGGTGTGTATTATACACAGGAGCATATCATATATGGTAAAATATGGTACTTCCTATCAGTCAGGATTCTAATAGGAAACGGATGTCACGCTCAAATTAAGAGATTCAAGGAGGGACCTGACTGGTGTGGCTCAGTTGGTTGGGGATCATTCGCAAAGTGAAAGGTTGTGGGTTTGATCCCTAGTCAGGGCACATGCCTGGGTTGCGGGTTCAGCCCCAGGTCAGGGCATGTAGTAGAGGCAGTTGATTGATGTTTCTCTCCCTCTTTTTCTCCCTCCCTTCTCCTCTCTCTAAAAATAAACGTGTGTGTGTGTGTAAGAGATTCCAAGAAGGTTCATTTATTTTACTAGGGAAAAAGTTCAAAGTTGAAAACCAGGGTCAGCAAAAGCTCCAAAGGATGTAAATCTTCTTGAGAGCAGGGATGAGTCTACTACAGCAGGAACAGAGAATGGAGCCTTTCATGTATCCTCAAAAAGTTTTAATTAAATTGCAAAAAAATGAAATTTTAAAGCTGGAAAATATATTATAAAGCAAGGCTGACCTTGAGCAGGAAAGCTAAAGAATGACTTCTTCAAATGCAAAAACTTTAGTCAGATAGAATTTTATTTGGGTCCAAGCTTTGCTACTTAGTGAAATAAAATGGTTTGTAAGTATTAAAACACTGAATATAAACATGTCCCTAAACTGTGTTCCCTAGCTTTTCATCTCTGGTCTGAGCCTAGAGGTTTTCTGTCCCAGAGCAAGAGAGAACAGTCATTTGCCCTTGTTTGCAGGACACTTGGATCGTGGAGTAGTTAGGACAGGTAGGTAGAGCTCCCCTGACAGCGTAAACAAGATATTCTTGCCTGTCTCTAATACCTTGTCAGGAGACTGGAGTGGAGAAGGAGACAGCAGGGTTAGCTCCTTCCAACCCTGATGTGCTGTGTAGAAAAGGCGTAGCCAGGGAATAGAGGGGCATGAAAAGACACATGGATCTAGATTTCCTCTCCTCAGGATTTAGGTCTGGAGGGAATCAGGGCATCAGACGTATTGAGGCACATGCTGATGATAGGGAGACATACTTGCTCGTGCTCGGTTTTAGGATTGTGAGACGCATTGTCCAGAGGGCTGCCACTTGCTAACCTAGCAGTTCAGCCCAATAAGGCAGACAGAAGTCGGGAGGTTTAGCTTTCCTTGGGGTATGACTGAGGCCCAGAAATTTCCCCAATCGTTAGTTCTTCCTCAAAGTCAGAAGGCAGCAGGTCTCCCACGTATAAGGCACCCAAAAAGTATTAGTATTCAGTGTGTTGGCTATGCAGAGATGTTTTGGGGACTCAGATAAAACTTCAAAAAAGTCTATACGACCTCCTCCATGCCTACCGATCTTGGAACAGAACAGATCATACTCCCTAGACCACCTTCCAGACTTCACTCCCCTGACCTTCTCCCAACCCCACCCTTGCCAGTCTGGGGTGATTTCAGTCTGGGCTTTCTCAGAAGTAGAGAGTTGGGCCAAATGGCCTCTTGAGGTTTCTTTGTGCTTTTTGATTCAGATAATGTACTAAATTATTTACTCTTTCATATTCTACAACCACCTTTTTTAGATACTTCTCTGACCTTGCTCTTTACACAATTTCCTTTGCCTTGCAGTTTCTAAAAAGAAAAGTCAGACCGTGTGTATCTTCATTTTGAAGGCCTCTTGGCAGCATACACTAAATTCTAAATTATTAAGGATATTTCTTTTCCTCTCCTGCATTTAACTGAATGGGGACCTTGTATAAGCTTGGTATGGGAAGGTCTCAGAAGTTTGGGTAAAAACTATCATCACCTACTACAGGATGCACTGCAACACTGAGGCTCCAGTAATTGTTAAGGTCCAGCGTGGCACAGGAGCATGGTGCTCTTGGGGTGCTAAACAATGTTCCATTTGGCTGGTGGGATCCATGGTTTGGAAGCTTCCATGAAGGACTGTGGAGGAGACTGACCAGGTGGATGCCAACTGCACCCCCGCAATCCTTTTTTTTCCTGGCCGCTCAGAGAGCCTACATTCCCCATATACCACAGAGCTAGGAGTGGATGTATACCTAAGCTCAATGGGGTGTGAGTGAAAATGATGTGCACATGAAAAACCTCTTATGTAACTGCATTAGTTTCCTATTGTTTCTGTAACAAATTACCACAAACTTAGTCACTTAGAACAACACAATTTATTCACTTACTTCTAGAGGCCATTAGTCAGAGTGTGAGCAGGCTGGCTCCTTGTGGACCCTCTCTGGTGGGGAATCCATGTTCTTGCCTGTATTCACTTCTGGAGGCCACTGCATTCCTTGGTTCATGACCCCTTCCTCACATCTCTCTACCGTCTTTGATCTTCAAATCTCCTGTTTACTTCTTCCTCCTTTGACCTCCTTGCCTCCCTCTTATATGAGAACTCTGGTGATTACATTTAGAGCCTACCCAGATAAGCCAGGATAATCTCCCCGTTTCAAGAACCTTAATTTAATTATATCTGCAAAGTCCCTTTTGCTATATAAAATAACATTGACAGATTCTGGAGATTAGGACTTGGATATTTTTGGGGGCCATTAGTCAGCCTACTATAGTGACCCTATACCCTTTGTCTCTCGTTCCATATTTGCCAGATGATTGCAGAGAATGGTAAAGCCAAAAGAGATAGAAGAGACACACAATAGAAGGAAGCTGGGTCACTGAATGACTGAGTAGAGCAGAGTTTCCCTGCTGCCCACACTGGACTGTGAATGAGGGAGAAAAACCTTATATTGTGTGAAGCCACTGTGGTTGATTGAACTATTGCCCCCAATGCTCCTGTTCTTTCCATGTTCACACTTTTGCCAAGGCTCCTTATACTTCCTGGCCCCTTGACTTTGGGTTTGGCCATGTGACTTGCTTTGGCCAATAGCATGTGAGTGGAAGTGACAGTGTGCCTAGGCCTTCAGACATCACTTGTGCTTCTGATCTCACTCATTTGTCTCTGTGATGGTCATGAGCCCAGTCTAGGTCAGCCATGTTCCAGATGACCCACAGATCTCTACTTCATAATGAATGCTGTTTTAACCTAATAAGTTTTAGGGTGTTTTACTAGATAGAAATGGCTAACTAATATAAACACTGAGATTTTAATTTGTTTATTACAGCAGTTAGACTAAAACAGAGGCTGGGATAGCGGGTGAGGGAGGTGGAAGGATAGAATACTGTGGCCAGAAGGTGGGGAGTTGGAATCTATTATTCCAGTGAGGTAGCATTTCCCAGTGACAGTAAGATCCAGGGGGTGAATAAAACAATGGAAGGGAGTGGATAAAACTGAGTGGAGGCAAATGTCACTGGAGCAGAGCAGATTAAAGATAATGACAGAACTTGAGTTAGAGTGGAAGACTACAAACCGTTGAATAAGAGGAACTGGTCTTGAGATTGGAAAGCTAAACATCGGGTTACTTTGGAAAGAAGAAAATTTGTAATTGCTAAAATGACCCTATGAAGAGTAACTAGGAGTGGGAGATCTCCTTCTACCCCCTCTAGTATGGCAACAAGGGAAGGTGAAGTAGGAATTGGAAGGCGAGATCTTTACTTGAAAAGATAAGCTGTCCTGCTCTCCTGTTGTCTGATCCAGGCTCTCAGAAGAAGAAAGACAGTGGGGATGGGAAGGTTTCATTAAACCAGAGATGTTGTGAGACTATACTGAAGCTTCTGCTGAGTGGATCTTCTGTTAGCACATTTATTTGATAGTTGCTTTTGTACCAACTGGCTCATTTCATTCTTTCATAAATTTTGAAGGGACAAGAAAAAGCATGGGAGTATTTTGCACGTCCTTTGTAGAACTAAGTTTGCTGATAACAAGACAATCCTAGGACAAATGCGCATTTTGTTTGAGTCCTCCTAAAAAGGATCTGGAAGTGCTTATAAACTTCTTTCTACAGCTTTAAAGACACCCAGAGGAGGCTATTCTGACCGTGGAGTAGCCCACTCTCTGTGTCACTGCTTCACTAGTAAACTTAAAAAAAAAAAGCACCCTGAGGTTATCAAAATCATTTTCCAGTGAAGTGCCCAAAGCTTCCTGTCCTCATTACAGCTGACATTGCATGCTGCATTTCTTTTTTTTTTTTTAAAGATTTTATTTATTTATTTTTAGAGAGAACGGGAGGGAGGGAGAAAGAGATGGAGAGAAACATCAATGTGTGGTTGCCTCTCGCACGCCCCCTAATGGGGTCCTGGCCCACAGCCCAGGCATGTGCCCTGACTGGGAATCGAGCCAGCAACCCTTTGGTTCGCAGGCGAATTCTCAATCCACTGAGCCACGCCAGCCAAGACCATGCCACATTTCTAATTCTAAGTAGTCTGCATGGTGTGGTAGGCAGAATAATGGCCCCCGAAGAGATCTGTGCCCTAATCCCCAGAATCCGTGAGTATGTTACCTCACATGGCAAAGGGAAGTTTAATGTTCAGACAGAATTGTTTTCTAATCAGTTGATTTTGAGATGGGGAGATGATTGTGGATTGTGTGAGATAGTGTGAGACTTAGCCCGACATTGCTGGCTTTGAAGATAGAAGAAGTGGGCCACAAGCCAAGGAATATGGCCAGCCCCTAGAAGCTGGGAAAGGCAAAAAAACATATTCCTCCACAGCCTCTAGATATAACACAGCCCTGGGACACCTTGATTTTAGCCCAGGAGACCCTTTCACTTCTGATCTCTAAAACTGTAAGAAAATATATATGAAAAAAAGATAATATATATGTGTTATTTTAAGTCACTAAGTTTATGGTAATTTGGTACAGCAGCAAACTAATGTACATGGTATTCCTGAATTCTATGAGCTATTCCAGGATCCTTCTAACAAAGCCTCCTTTTCACTTAAGCTAGTTTGAGTTGGGTTTCGGTTGCCTGCAACTCAATTTACAAAGATGACTCATTATAAAACAGTACTTCTCACTAGGAACAGAAAATATATCTCCAGAAATAAAACACATATGTTAAACCTTAAAGATAATCATGACAAGATTGCTTCTGAATGATGATTGGACAGAAAAAATAGAAGGGAGTTGAAGAAATGTAATAAATTAGCACTTGAGGGATAAGTTTACTTCACTTAATTGAAATGTAGATTAAAGGGCCACATGTGATTATTTCTCTCTGATTTCTTCTTTGACCCATGAGTTATTTAGAAGTGTGTAGATTGGTTTCCAAATATTGGGGCATTTTCCAATTATCTTTCTATTGTTGACTACTAATTTAATTTCATTGTGGTCATAGAACATATTTTGTATAATTGAATCTTTTAAAATATTGAGACTTGCCTAGAGGAGAACATAGGTAGGAAAATCTCAGATATTCCACAAAGCAATATTTTCACTGATATGTCCTCTAGAGCAAGGGACATAAAGGAAGGAATAAACAAATGAGACTTCATCAAAATAAGAAGCTTCTGAATGGCTAAAGAAAACATCAGCAAAATGAAAAGGGAATCAACCGTATGGGAAAATATATTTGCCAATGATACCTTGGACAAGGGTTTGGTTTCCAAAATATATAAAGAACTCACACAACTCCACTTCAGGAAGACAAACAATCCAATTAAAAAATGAACAAAGGACCTGAACAGACACTTCTCCAAGGAGGACATACAGAGGGCTCAGAGACATATGAAAGTATGCTCAGCATCACTAGCCATCAGAGAGATGCAAACTAAAACCACAATCAGATATCACTTCACACCAGTCAGAATGGCCATCATGAACAAATCAACAAACAACAAGTGTTGGCAAGGATGTGGAGAAAAGGGAACCCTAGTACACTGTTGGTGGGAGTACAGACTGGTGTAGCCACTGTGAAAAACAGTATGGGATTTCCTCAAAAAACTAAAAATGGAACTTCTTTTGACCCAGCAATTCCACTGCTGGGATCGTACCCTAAGAATTCTGAAACACCAATTAAAAAGAATCTATGCACCCCAGTGTTCATAGCAGTACAATTTAAAATAACCAAGAATTGGAAGCAGCCTAAGTGCCCAACAGTAAATGAGTGGATCAAAAAACTATGGTACACTTACACAATGGGATACTACACAGCAGAAAGAAGGAGATCCTACCCTTCACGACAGCATGGATGGAACTGGAGAGCATTACGCTAAGTGAAATAAGCCAGGTGGTGAAAGACAGATACCATATGATCTCACCTATAAGTGGAACCTAATCAACAAAACAAACGAGCAAGCAAAATATAACCAGCAACATTCAAGTAAAAAACAAACTGACAATAACTAGAGGGGAAGAGGGAGGGGGATAATGGGGGAAAAGAAGGAGAAGGGTCATCAAGGAACATGCATAAAGAATCCACGGACAAAGCCAAATGGGGGGAAGGACTGAGGGTGGGAGGTGGCCATGTGTGGGGTTGGGGAAAGTGTGGCAGGAAAATGTTGACAAAAACAAAACAAAACAAAACACAAAATCAAACAAAATAGACAGGGAGAGGTTAAGAATAATATGGGAAACTGAGAAGCCAAAGAACTGAAATGCACAACCCATAGGCATAAACTAAGGTTGGGGGGTTGATGGGATGGGGTGAAGGGTGGAGGAAATAAAGGGGAGACAAAAATGGACAACTCTAATGGCATAATAAATAAAACATAACAAAAAAATAAAATAAAATATAGAGACCTCTTTTATGGCCCAGATATGGTATATTTTGATAAATGTTCTGTGTGTCTTTAAGACAGGATGTATATTCTGCTTTTTGGGTAGGGTTTCCTATAAGTGCGAACTAGGTCCCATTGGTAATAGTATTGTTCAAGTGTTTCATAGGTTTCATGATTTTTTGTCTAGTTGTTCTATCGATTATTGAGAGAGATTTCAAAACTCTTACTATAATTGTGGAGTTATTTCTCATTGTAGTTCTGTCAGTTTTTGCTTTGTTTATTTTGAAATTCTGTTACTAAGTGATATTTTTGCTGATTATAGAATTTTAGGTTGACAGTTTTTTCCCTTCATTTAAAGATATTGCTCCACTGACTTCTCAACTGCATTGTTTCTTAAGAGAAGTGTATAGTCATTATATTTGTTTCTCTGTATAAAATGTATGTTATTCTCTCTGGCTGGTTTTTTTAAATCCTCACTCAGGGATATGTTTTTTTGTTTTTTTAAAAAAATTGATTTTAGAAAGAGAGGAAGGGAGAGAAGAGAAAGAGAAACATCGATGTGAGAGAGAAGCACCAACTGTTGCCTCCCATATGTGCCCTGACGGGTGATCGAACCCACAGCCTAGGTATGTGCCCTGACTAGGAATTGAACTTGCAACCTTTTGGTGCACAGGATGATGCTCTAACCAACTGAGCCACTAGGCCAGGGCTCTCTGACTAGTTTTAAGATTTTTTAAATCATTGGTTTTAACACATTAATTATGATACCCTTTGGTGTAGTTTTATATTTCTTCTGTTTGATACTTATTGAGTCTATTGCCTAACATCTATAAAGCTCATAAAATTTAGAAACACTTCAGCCATTTAGTCAAATATTTTTTCTGTTTCGCTTCTCCTTTTGGAAATTGAATCTAATGTATATTTGGCTTCTTGAAAAGTGTCCCATAGCTCACTGATGCTCTGTTCGATTTTTTTTAGCCTTTTTTTCTTCCGTGGATTTTCTTGTGGCTACATTCTTTTGCTATGTCTTCAAATTCACCAATCTTTTCTCCCCCAGTGCATAATCTGAAGTAGTACCATCCAGTGTATTTTTCTCTCTCTCTCCCTCCCTCCCCACCCCCCAGCTCTCTCTCTCCATTAATCTCTCTGGTACTCTGCCCTGCAAATTTGAGTTTTCTCAAATTTTCAACTCTTGTCTCCCCAACTCAAGGAGACCTCAGGTCTTTACCTAGTTTCCTCCTCTCTGTGCTACTGCCTGTCAATTCTCTCCAGGCAGTAAGCTGGGGCAACCATGGAGCTCATCTCTTTTGTTTCCCTTCAGGGATTACTGTTCTATGTTGTCTGTTGTCCAATGTCCGAAACTGCTGTTTCAAATATTTTGTCCAGTTTTTTATGGAAGGCAGCAAATTCAGTTCCTATTTCTCTATCATAACAGAAAGCAGAAGTCCCAGGAGCCATATTTCAGTTACAGATGTGCTATTTTTCCCTGAGCAAGTTAGTTACCTCTCAGACCTCATTTCCTCAAATGATTTTTTAAAAAAAGAAGACTTTTTTTTTAAGCGTACTTTTAAGTTCACAGCAAATTTAATTGGCAGGTATAGAGATTTCCCTTATATCCCCTGCCCTCACAAGTGGATAGCTTTCCCCATTATCAATGTTTCCCACCAGAGTGGTACATATAGCACAATTGATAAACCCACATTCACTCATCATTATCATCTAGAGTCCATAGTTTACACTAGGGTTCACTCTTGGTGTTGTACAGTTATGGTTTTGGACAAATGTACAATAACATTTATCCAGCATTATAATATATTATAGAGCAGTTTCACTGCCCTCAATATCTTCTGTGCTCTACCTATTCATCTCTTCTGCCGCCCCATCCAGTATGTAGCCTTTTCGTATTGGCTTCCTTCACTTAGTGGTATACGTTTAAGGTCATTTAAGGTTCCTCCACATCTTTTCATGGCTTGCTAGATTATTTCTTTTTAGCATTAAATACAATTTTATTGTGGACTGTATTACAGTTTATTTATCCATTTGCCTAATGGAGGATACCTTGTTTGCTTCCAGGTTTTGGCAGTTTTGAATAAAGCTGCCATTTATATCTGTGTGTAGGTTTTTACGTGGGCCTAAGTTTTTCAACACCAGTGGGTAAAAACCAAGGAGCACGATTACTGGAAAGTGTGGTCAGAGTATGTTTAATTTTGTAAGAATCTGCCAAACTGTCTTCCAAAGTGGCTGTACCATTTTTACATTCCCACCAGCAATAAATAAGAGTTCCTGTTGATCCACATCCTCACCATTATGCGGCTTTATCAGTGTTCTGGATTTTGGCTCTTCTAATAGGTGCGTGGTGGTGTGTCATTGTTGTTTTCATTTGTATTTCCCTGATGACGTATGTGGAGCATCCTTTCATGTATTTATTTGCCATCTGTATCTCTTCTTCTTCTTTTTTTAAAAAATATTTTATTTATTTATTTTTAGACAGAGGGGAAGGGAGGGAGAAAGACAGGGAGAGAAACATCAATGTGTGGTTGCCTCTCGTGCGCCCCCTACCGAGGACCTGGCCCACAACCCAGGCGTGTGCTCTGAATGGAGAACCAGACCAGTGACCCTTTGGTTTGCAGGCCGATGCTCAATCTACTGAGCCACACCAGCCAGGGCTGTATCTCTTCTTTGGTGAGGTATCTGTTAAGGTTTTTGGCTTATTTTTTTATTGGGTTATTTTCTTATTGTTGAGTTTTAAAACTTCTTTGTGTATTTTGGATAATAGTCCTTTATCAGATATGTCTTTTGGGAGTATGTTCTCCCAGTCCGTGGCTTGTCTTTCCATTTTCTCGAGAGCGTCTTTCGCAGAACAGAAAATTTTAATTTTAATAAAGTTCAACTTATTAATTCTTTCTTTCATTGATTGTGCCTTTGGTGTGGTATCTACAAAGTCATCAGCAAACCCACTGTCATTTGGATTTTTTCCTATGTTATCCTCTAAGGGTATTATAGTTTTGCATTTTACATTTAGATATACGGTTCATTTTGAGTTATTTTTTGCAAAGGGCATAAAGTCTGTGTCTAGATTAACATTTTTACATGTGGTTGTCTAGTTGTTCCAGCACCATTTGTTGAAAACTCCAATGATTTTTTCAATTAAATTTATTGGGGTGACATTGGTTAATAAGGTCATATAGGTTTCAAGTGTACATTTCTATGATACTAGATCTGGATATTGCACCACATGCCTACTACCTAACATCAGACCATCTTCCGTCACCACATATTAGGCCTCCCCACCCCCTTGCCTCTGGCAACCACCACATTCCTGTCCGTGTCCATGAGTTTCGGTTTTATATTCCACATATGAGTGAAATCATATGGTTATTTGTTTTATCTGACATTTCATTTAGCATAATATTCTCAAGGTCCATTCATGTTGTCACAGATGGCAGCATTTCGTCTTTTCTTATGGCTGAGTAGTATTCCATTGTGTATCTGTACCACATCTTCTTTATCCAATCCTCTATCAAAGGACACCATGGGTGTCTCCATGTCTTGGCCACCATGAATAATGCTGCAATGAACATAGGGGTGTCCAATGACTTTAAATGATATTTATATGTGTATAATACAAATATCAGCTGCATAGATCCCCAGGCCCTTTGAAATTCAAATAACATTTGGTTCGAATACTCGCCCCAGTGTCTCTGAGGGTATTCTGAGGCTTAGTCGCCTCTTGGCACCCTCTGGTTGAGGTCTTGCTCCCAGCAACACTATAGCTCTTCTACTCAGTCTTTCTTCTCTCTTTTCTCCATCTCATCCCCTCAATGGAGCTGGCCCAATCTCTTCTCCCTGGAGCACCACTCATCCACACTACATATGAACAGATATTATCAAAGGGAAAGCCATGGAGGAGATGATGTTCTAAGGCAGTAAAGCAGAATGACCTAAATTGCATTTTACCATTTCTGATGGACCAAAATTCCCTGGCCCTTGCCTTCCTATGGAGAAATTGCCCTATATCTCTTCCACCGAGGCTGTAGCCTCTTGGCATGGAGTTAGCTGAGTCCTTCCCAGGGCCACTGCTGGCCTATATGACACCTTGAGAGGAAGGCTGCTCTTCTTCAGGAGCTTTTGCAATTCACAACTTGCCAGCAGAAAGTGAACCAGATCTCAGCCCCAGTGCCCGCTCACCTTGTTTAATCTCCATCCTTCCCTAACTTGCTTGTCCCCAAATTCTCATTCAATTCTTATAGAGCAGTTTAGTCCTTTCTTTATTGGCTCTAGGCTATCCAAGCTATTCCCAAAGGTTGTCTTTATGATTAATTTTAAAATGTCCTCTTAAACTTTAACACTTCTGCTAAAGTGACAACTCTGGAAGGAACACAGGGGTGTTGAAATTTTCCCCCTCACTACACAAACATGGTGTGATGATGATGATGATGATGATCGTAATGATGAAGAAAATGACAAGAGACCTTAAGTAAATTTGCTTGTTATTGCATTAAGAGAAAAATGATCTTTTCCAGGAAAATCAATGGTCATTTATTTGACATGTAAGAGATTACATATTATATCCCTGTTTACTACAGAAATCAGAGTCTGTAAAGTGCTTTAAGCTCTTGAAATTAAAAATGCTTAACTCTGCAGATGCATTTTGTAAATGTATATGTGTGGCAGAAAGCCAGCCAGTTCCTGGAAGATAACAGGATGTTAGCCTAGCTTTATAAAGCATATGTATTGTCATAGTCATCATATTCTTTAACAGAGCACAGGGAAGCAGGAAACATGAGCCAGCCACACATTTAACATAATGTATTTTTGTAACTTTAAGATTTACCAACAGCATTTGAGGGAAACAAAAAAAGGGAGTGTATTAAATGTTCACGCCAATGATAAGCTGTGTCTTGATTTCAAAACTTTAAAACGAGAACAATAAAGCTGTACCCTAGAAGCAGGAGTGCTGTGCTTTCTGTTTGGGTCCCCTACAGCGCCTTCCTGTATGTCCTGAAAAAAAGGCAGGTTCAGTAATATCGCTGCTACATACATACACAGTATTCTTTCAAATAAAAACTGTAGGATCAGTATCTTCATAACTAGGCATACGATTAACTGAACAGTCTTTTTCTAGACTCAAACCATGAAATATAAAGAATTTGGAAAGAATATGAATAGCAGAGACCAACTTCTCTAAGCCTCAGTTTTATCACTTATAGTATGGGTAAAATAAAATACCGCCCCCATAAGACTGCTGTAAATAAATATTAAATGAGATAATACATGTAAAGTGCTTACCATAGTGCCTCGAACATAGTATTATCCACTGCTCTGCAGAAATTCAGAAGGAACTGCAAATGCTGGGGGATTATTTATTTCTGGTAATATTCAATCTAATTCAACAAATATTTAATGGCCATCTACTTATGCTAAGCATTAGGCTGGAAGCTGCTATAACAGGAAATACAGAAGAGTGCTGTGTTATCTTGTCTTAGGAAGAGAGAGCAGATGAAAAATATTGGGTATATTATATTTTATTAACTGAATTTTGTTTTTAAATATTGTGTATGCTATACTTAAATGATCAAATATATTAAACATTTAAGTATTATGTCATGTTGCTTTACATTTACGTATTTAATTTAATATATATTATTTTATATACATGACATAAATACTTTTGTATTTGTCAGTATTGTTAATCAAAGAATGTTTTAAGTATCACTAACCCTTCCCAAGAAAATGAAAATAAATTAGCCAACTGGACTAGAACCCTCACCTCTACTTATTGGGCCTTACGAGTAAATAAATCAAGAACTACCTTACTTCTGAAATAGCAAACCTGGAGATAGGACATGCAGGTTCTTGTTCCTGATGACGAGGGTGAATGGCCTTATAGGACACTTGACGATGAGATGATCCTCTAGGGATGTGTAACAGCCAGTCTCCAAGCCGGCCTCCTGTGAGCCTTGTCTTGGATGACTGCAGCCGTAGTCAAAATCTGACTGCATCCTCTTGGAAGACTTCAAGCACGAACTTCCTGCCCAAGCCCTTTGGAAATGCCTGACCCATAGAAATCTTGAGAAAGGATGAGTGATTATTGTTGTTTTTAAGCTAGTACATTTTATTTAAAACAATTTTTTTTCAGAGCTTAAAATTCTAATTTATTTCTAACAAACACCACTCGATGCTTGACCCACAAGCTTTATTTACATCTGTCTACAGCATCATTTCCCTATGAAATGGACTAGTACAGTTTAGTTAAACCAAATGAAATCATAATCGCCTGCATTGTCTGCCAACTACACTATTGGCTAAATTTATAAGCTTGCATTTGCTCAGTACAGCCAAAGTTTTAATACAGAAAGCACAAGAATAAACCAACAGTAACATGCAGAATCTAGATCACCTGTAAGCAACTACATTTTAGAATAATTTATTACTGATACAGATTTATTGATGTGATGTTAAATCATTGAAGGATATTAAGCAGAGAAGTAAATGCTCACACTTGCATCTTAAGAATAATTCTGCCTGAATAAAGGTGGTGGAAGTTGGGGAACTAAAGGCAGGACACTAATTAGGAAGCTGTCACAGTATCCAGCTATGATGTGGTAGGGAGCGAAACTAAGTGAGTGACAATTAAACCGGAAGTTAGAGAAATGGACCAAGAAGTTTATAAAAAATGGAACTACCCCCGTTAAGGGACTGGATTGGCTGTGGCAGGAAAGGTAGAGACTAAAATGATTTCTGTGTTCTTTTTCTTTTTTCATCTTCTAGCATCTTGCTGTATGTATAGGTCCCCCAGCTCGGACCGCTTGTCACAAAAAGATTCACTCCAATGCCCATCCTACTTCTCCATCACAGCTTAGATATTTCCACTTGAAAGTCTCACTCCTATTCAAGAAAAACTTATTTACCTAGTTGGACTTTGTGAAGTTAAAATAGGTACTAGCTATAACTTTCTTCCCATAATTTTGGGGTGGGTGGGTGTTTTTGTTAAAGTAAATTATATTATATTATATTATATTATATTATATTATATTATATTATATATGCTTTCAAATCCTCACCTGAGGATGTATTTATTGATTTTTAGAAAGAGAGGAAAGGAGAGACAGGGAGAGGGAGAAACATCAATCAGCTGCTTCCCATACACACCGCAGCTGGGGATCAAACCCGCAACCTTTTGGTGCACAAGATGACACTCCAAAAAACTGAGCCACCCAGCCAGGGCAAAGTAAATGGTTTTGGAAATATTTTGTTCTTCAAGATCGTTTTCACATAAGCCCTTTTCTATTAATTTATTTAAAGAAAAAATTTAAAATGTAGTTTGCATTTTAAATGTTCTTTAAATGATTTGAACAGTATTTTTAAGACATCCATGATATAATCTGATTTTTAGGAGCCAGTTGATTACTTCAGCTAAGTCAAAACTTAAAGACATACCCATTAAGAAATCAGTCAAGAAAAAAGAGTAACATTAATCTCTTAAGGTCTTTTCTTTTTAAATGTTTTTTTTTCTTTTGTGATTTTATTCCTTTTATTTTTAAGTTATATTTTATTGATTATGCTAGTACTGTTGTCCCAATTTTTTCCTCTTTGCTCTCCTCCACCCAGCACCCCCCACTCTCTCAGGCAATCCCCACACCATTTTTCATGACAATGGGTCATGAGTACAAGTTCTTTGGCTTCTCCATTTCCTTACTGTATTTTACATCCCCATGACTATTTTGAACTACCTATTTGTACTTCTTAATCCCCTCACCTCTCACCCATTCCCCTATAACCCTCTTCCATCTGGCAACCATCAAAACACTCGCCCTGTCCATGATTATGTTTCTGTTCTGCTTGTTGCTTGGCTTGTTTTTTTAGATTCAATTCTTGACAGGTATGTATTTATTGCCATTTTATTGCTCACAGTTTTGATATTTTTCTTAAATAAGCCCCTTTAAATTTCATATAATAATGGTTTGGTGATAATGAACTCCTTTTGTTTTTTCTTGTCTGGGAAGCTCTTCATCTGCCCTTCAATTCTAAATGACAGCTTTGCTGGGTAGAGCAATCTTGGCTGTAGGTCCTTGCTTTTCATGACTTTGAATATTTCTTGGCAGCCCCATTTAGCCTGAAAAGTTCCTTTTGAGAAATCAGCTGGACAGTCTTATGGGAACTCCCCTGTAGGTAACTAACTTCTTTTCTCTTGCTGCTTCTAATTATGATGTGTCATTTAGAATCGAAGGGCAGGTGAAGAGCTTCCCAGACAAGAAAAAACAAAAGGAGTTCATCGTCACCAAACCATTATTATATGAAATGTTAAAGGGGCTTATTTAAGAGCATTTTAATTATGATGTGTCTTGGAGAGTGGGTCTCTTTGCATCCATCTTGCTTAGGACTCTTTGTGCTTCCAGGACTTGTGTGTCTATTTCCTTAGCCAAATTAAAGGAGTTTCCTTTCATTATTTTTTCCAATAGATTTCCAATTTCTTGCTCTTTCTGTTCTCCTTCTGGCACCCCTATAATGTGACTGTTGGACCTCTTGAAGTTGTGTCAGAGTCTGCTTACACTATCTTTGCTTTTTTGGATTGTTTTTTCTTGTTGTTGTTCTGATTGGTTGTTTTTCCTCCTTATGTTCCAAATTATTTATTTTATTCTCGGCTTTATCCACTCTACTGTTGTTTCCCTGTAAATTGTTCTTTATTTCAATTAGTGTATCCTTCATTTCTGACTAGTCCTCATTAAGTTCTCTGAGCATTCTGATAACCGGTGTTTTGAACTCTGCATCTGATAGATTGCTTATCTCTATTTTCTTTAGTTATTTTTCTGTAGTTTTAATCTGTTCTTTCATTTGGACCATGTTTCTTTGTCTCTTCATTTTGGCAGGCCCCCTGTGTTTGTTTTTATGTATTAGGTAGTACTGTTATGACTCTGTGTCTTGGCAGCTTGGCCTGATGCAGTAGATGTCCTGTAGGGTTCAGTGGCACAGCCTCCCCTATCACTCAGGCTGGGTACTTAATGAGTGCCCTTTGTGTGGGCTAAGTACAACCCTGTAGTTGAGTCTTGGTTGCCGTTGGGAGATCAATGGGAGAGATTTACCCCAGCCAGTCAGCTGCAAGAACTGGTTGTGACCACTGACCACCACCCTTCACCCTCTGAGGAGAATAGCTGTGCAGAGGCAGGGTGGTGGTGCTCTGATGTGGTCTGTAGCTGTCTATTGGGTGCACAGGCTCTGGGGTTTCCCAGGTGGTGCAGGGCAAGGTCAGCCCCGACTTGTGTTTTGCCAGGGGCCACCCTCCTTGAGCTATAAAGCAATCTTTACATTGCAGATGGCTGCTGCTAGTGCTAGGCCTGGATCACTTAGCAAGTGGTTTAGAGGCTGGGGACTTACTGAGGCCTGCTGTTGCTTGTTTGATAGGATTTAGTAAGTTGTGAAGCATGAGCCAAGACCAACCCATTCATATGGAAAAGTCAGTTAACAGTTTGGGTGGGACAGAGTTTCAGGGGATCTCCAGGGCCAGGCAAACTGTGTTTGCCAGGTTCATGGAGTCTCAGTTATGGTAACTGCCTGCCAGCTCTGTGGCTCTGTGGGGAGGGGACACAGAAAAGGGAAAATGGTCTCTGCTCACCTTTCTGTCTTTGAGAGAAAGGTGTCCCCCAGCTCCTGCCTTGACGCTAGACACTTCAGTTCCTCCCTCTATACCACTGGTGTCTTTCAAGCTGCTACCCCAGTGCTAGAGCTCAGAGGGAGTGAGTCTCAATAAGTCTGTGTGTGGGTTCTTTAAGAAGAACTACTTGGGGCTCTAGCAGTTTCTTCCACTGACTCAATCCCCACTGGTTTTTGCAGTCAGGAGTTATGGGGACTTATTTTCCCGGCCCTGGAACCTTGGGCTGGGGGACCTGGTGTGAGGCTGGAACTCCTCATTCCTGAAATATGCCTCCTGAGCTTTTGTCCACCACATGTGGATGGGGGACCAGCCCGTTCCATGTCTCTGCTCCTCCTACCAGTCTGGATGGATGTGGTTTCTTTAATCTGTAGTTGTCAGACTTCCATTCAACTTGATTTCTGATGGTTTTGAGTGATGGTTGATCTATATTTTAGTTGTAATTTTGATGTGGTTGTGCGAGGATGTGAGCCCTGTTTACCTATGCCTCCATCTTGACTGGAAGTTCCTTAATGTTTTCTTTTTCACTTGGGAGAAATCTTTGGGGAATTACTAGTTCTTACTTTGAAAAAATATTTATGTGAAGTTCAGTAATTCCTTCCATTTTACCTCAGCTCTCCCCTTGGAATAAATGCATGCCTGTAAATCCCTGTTATGACTTTGACTCTAAGTAAGACTCTCCCTCGTTGCTTGGGCAATACTCTGAGGAATTTCCCAGGCACCTACGTGGGCCCAAGAAATGATAACACTTCTGGCCCTGTCTGGCTAGCTCAGTTGGTTAGAGTGTCATGCCGATACACCAAGTTTGTGGATTTGATCCCTGGTCAGGGCACATACAAGAAACAATCAATGAATGTATACATAAGTGGAACAACAAAATGATCTTTCTCTCTCTCCCCCCTTCCTTCCTTCCTTTCTCTCTAAAATTAATAAATTAAAAAGAAAGAATTGTAGCACTTTCATATGAAAATCCCTGTATGTGATTGTGTCAAAAATATATAGAGCAATAGGTCACATTAACATAAATTCTAGGATAGGCTGTGTGGTATGAGTCGAGGGTATTTGGGAAAGATCTCTCCCAAAGACCTATTGCCCTTTGTTTTTCCCCAGAACCTGAGACCCTGTTGTGGATGAAAAAGGGGCCAGATACTCAATCTAACAAGCTCAGGAGAGGCCTGAATAACAGCCTTACAAAGTAAAGACCGAAAGTATCCACATAGGATGGTCTGAACATAAAAATTCCTAGCTAAAAGCAAGTCATGGCAGGTAGTCACGTCCTAGGCCTGTTGCTTCTTTGATAAAGGTCACTTTTTACCTTAAGTGAGCCTGCCTACTGTCCTTTTGCGTCTAAGATAACATACTTTGGACGCAATGTCTAAGGAATGTCGGAATAATCTTTGCCAGATCTCAACGCACAACCACAAGCATTGGCGCATGAGATCACAGAAGTTTTTGTGGTTATCTTCTTCCCTGCCAACTATCTCTATATGCTATAAATGTTCATTATTAACTATCCTGTACTCACAGGCATAAAAGAAGTATGTCCTTCTCCATTTTGCTTTTTATACAATCCCAGAGATTTCCCCCCACTTTGCTTTCTCCCACCCCCTTAATCTACCACCAATGGATTTCATGTAACCCTCCTTACAGCTCCTACTTTTATTCTAATGTATAAAATAAGGGGCAAACCTGCTATTTCCTGGGGGGTATTTTCTCAATCAGTTGATACTTTGCTTCCTGATAACTGTCATCATTTTGGCTCAAGAAAACTCACAAAAATTCTCTACAGGTTTGGACATTTCTAATGTTGCCACCATGCTTAGATGAGTATGATTCCGTCACCAATTCTCCCTTCACCAAGCAGGCCTCGGGACCAGCTGAATGTTCTACAATTTGATTCAATTCTCTCACTATGTATCTGGAATCAGCATCAGATCCCACAGGTTAAGGACTCAGTCCCACAAGACTACCCCTACTTCAGATGCCAGTCACAAGGCCCAGGTTGTTACCTCCTCTTCTGACTGACTGGCTCTGAGTCAGAGGCTCCCCTGGCCCCCTTCCTGGGTTCAGTTACTTTTCTAGACTGGCTCACAGAACTCAGGAAACTGGTTTAGTCACTAGATTACTGTGGCAGGAGATAGTCAGGAAGGAGGAAACTCTGGAGGTGCCCCAGGGCTAAGGTAAAGGGCATCGATACAGGACAGAGACCCTGTTCCAAGACAGATTATTCCTGCTTTCCGGAAAAGCACTGAATCATGGTGAATCATGAATGCACCTGTGCAGAAGGTGCCATGTGACCCCTGCTTCATTATATTAGCATTATAATAAATAAGCATTGTGGGACCCCCTTCCCCAGTGGCCAATCAAGGAAAATCATGGGAGACCGCATGCGCAGTAGCTTTAAAGTAATATAACTACTTGTACATTGGGCCAAAAGACCCTGCCAAAACTAGCCAGGAAGTATCTATCCTATAAGAATAGATGCCCTCCAGGCCGTGAGGTCAGTCTCTGCTCGGAGTTGGTCTGCTCCCATGTTCTGTGGAGTGTACTATTGCTTAATAAACCTGCTCTCTCTTTCTGCTATAAACTCTGTGTGTTTGGTTCAATTTATTGTCCGTGATCACCAAGAACCTGGTTACCTGCGCCTGCCTGTGACATTACCTGTTTATTACAAAGGATATTTTTAAAAGATCTGAACAAAAGAGCTTCTGCCCTAATGGAGTTTGGGGCCTGGCACAGTGGCATGTGGAAGCATTCTGGTTCACCAAACTAGAAGCTCTCCAGACCCAGTCATTTAGGGTTTTTATGAAATCTCCATTACATAGACATAATTGGTTAAACCATTGCCCCATTGTTGATTCAACCTCCAGCTGTTCTCCCCGCCCTAGAGGTCAAGGGCATGGGACTGGAAGTACAAATTCTCTAATCACAGGGTGGGTTTTCTTGGCAACCTGCCAGTCATCCTGAGGCGGGCCCAAAAGTCACCTCATTAACATAACAAACGACACCTTTATCACTGTCAGTTTGGGAAATTTCAAGAGTTTTAGGAGCTCTGTTCTAGAAACTGGGACTAAGACCAAATATACATTTCTTATTATAAATCACAATATCACAATGAGCCATCATTAGGTATCTTCAGACTTCCCTTACTAAGTTGTACATAACCTTGTAGAAAGGATATTTTCCATTTACCCTCTAGATCCACGCTCTACCCTTCACTAATTTGATGCGTCTGACTTCCAGTTGTGTTTAACCAACGAAGATCCCCAGCAGAGATCAGAAGAAGAGAGGGAAGTCAAGGTGGTGTTATAATCATCCAACTTTATACCTAAAAGATCACCTTGGGCTGCCTGGTCCCTTGACTAAAGGTCACCAGTCCTCTTCTATGCCTCTCTGGAGAGTTTGGTCCCTCCCTTCATCCTCTAGGCCTAAGCGTGGATGCCCTTATACTGCTCTCTTGTGGTCCCCTTACACACTACACACACTCTGATACTTCTATCTCCCTATACACTGCGCACACTTGCATAAATAGTGCCCTTATTAAACCCACCTTGAATTATCCTAATTTGAGCGTGCCATCTGTTTCCTCCTGGGACTTTGACAGATATATCTTGATAGAGGCAATTTACCAAACTATTATTGGCTATAAACATCCAATCATAAATTAGTTTATGAGATTGCTTTTCAAGGTATAACTGCCTAAGGCTGTGCTCAGAGGGAATGGAACAGAGGACAAATAAAACTTAGTAAAAATAAAAGAGAAACAACACAACACAAGAAGAAAAGCAACCAAGGGATTCAAAACCAGGAGATCTCAGTTTGTTTGTAGGTGCCCAGGGCAGGCCAAGTCAGGATAGCCTACAGTGGCATATCGATCTTTTCAAAATAAATTTATTGGTGTGACTTTGGTTGATAATATTATGTAGATTTCAAGTATACAATTCTATTATATACCAACTGTATATTGCATTGTGTGTATACCACCCAAAGTCAAATCTTCTGTCACCATGAATTTGACGCTTTTCACTCTTTACTACCTACCACTCCTCTTCCCTCTGGCAACTACATGCTTTTTCCGCTATGAGTTTTTGTTTGTTTGTTTGTTCATCTGTTGCTTTCAGTTTCATATTCCACATGTAAGCGATATCATATAATTCTTTACTTTTTCTGACTATTTCACTTAGCATGATATTCTCAAGATCCATCCATGTTTATTTATTTATTTATTCTGTTTTTTCTTTAAAAGAAGATTCAAATCCTGTCAGTCTAAACTTTGATGCTGAGAAGGGGATTCTGTTGACAAAGGAGTGACCCAAAGTCATACTAATCAAACCGAATTAAAGTTACTTAAGAAACTGCCCATACAAAGAAGAAAACCCTGACCTCTCTGTCCCCCTAAAGCAGGAGATGAACCTCCCATGTGACAGGTGCCCTCCCTGCTCCTGAGGGTTGAGAGACAACCTCATCACAAGAGTTAAAAGAATCTAGAATAGAAACCTTAAATAAATAAGCCCTGCAGCAACTTTACTAATTTACTACCTAACCCCAAAATTTGTTTAAATTTCTACTAAAAAGTACCCTAAACTTGCTTAGATTCCTTTCTAATCTAAACTTGCTTAGATTCTTTTCTAAGGAATCTAATGAGACTGTCTTTGCCCTGTTATTTTCTCACAAATGTATTGTTTCTTTGTCTAAAAAGTGTAAAAAGGTGCCTGGTTTGATAATTTCTTTGAGCCTCATTTTATGATCTGAGCCTCATATTGTGATTCTCCTATGCACACATATTAAATTAGTTTTTCTCCTGTTAACCTAAGCTTATGTCACTTTTTTAAAAAAGATTTTAAAAATTTATTTTTAGAGAGAGAGGAAGGGAGGGAGAAAGAGAAGGAAAGAAACATCAATGTGTGATTGCCTCTCACATGCCCCTTACTAGGGACCTGGCCTGCAACCCGGGCATGTGCCCCGACTAGGATCGAACCGGTGACCCTTTGGTTCGCAGGCCGGCGCTCAATCCACTGAGCCACATCAGCTAGGGCCACTTTTCTTATTTTGTTATTAGTCCAGCCATAACAATAAAAGAATAGGGGGAGGGAATTATCCCCCTCCCCGCCAAGCTCCAGATCAGCAGTTTACAATACCTTTGGGTCTCATCTGTAAAATAAGTGTTTTAAAATAGATCAGTAACTTTCAATCTGTATTTTTCACAGGTCTCTGCTGTTCCACAGAGTGCCTCAATGTCCACCACCTGGAAGGGGAGAGATGGAAAGAAAGAGCAGGAGGAGAGAGACAGAGCCCCATCCCTATTTCAAGTTCTGCTGTTTGCTTTATATGGAACAAGCTAACCAAAGATGTGACTGAGAAGTCCAGATCAAGGACAAGTTACTTTGTTTTAGAGATTTTTGAGGTCATGGTTGCAAGACTGGGTATTCCAGCTGCCAGTTGTCCAAGGAAAAGCGAGTTCTGGGCTGGGTGTGTGTTTAAAGAGCAGTTTGGGATTCCTGCCCTTTGTGTGCATTAACGCTGGGTGGGGAAGGTCATCACCCTTCCTTCTTCTAGGTCCCATTGCAGGTACCTGTGGTGGGGAGCAATCCAGGGTGATGCTAGGAGCAATAGAAACAAGTTCAAGTCCAAGTCCCTATCCTTCCTTCAGAGACCAATAGGCAAGAAGAGAAGGATGGGGTCCTAGCCCGAGTCTGCTCTCTGGAGTTCATGATTTATTGCAGAGGAATTCTGGGGAGGGAAAAAAGAGAGAAAGTTTTACCTTTTTAAAAAATCCCCACCTGAGGGTACATTTATTGATTTTAGAGAGAGAGAGAGAGAGAAACATTGATGTCAGGGAGAAACATTGATGAGTTGCCTCCCAGATGCCCCCTGACAGGGGACCGAACCCACAACCTGTGCGTCTGCCCTGACAGGGAATCAAACTTGCAAACTTTTGGTGCATGGGATGATATTCCAACCAACTGAGCCACACTGGCCTGGGTGAGAAGATTTCAGTTTTAATGTTAAAAAGGAATGTGATTATATTTTAGACCTCTATCTACTATAAAGGACACATGTTCATGACATGTAGACAGTGTATAATACAAAATAGGTGCTCGGTAACTGGAATAAATGAATGAATGATGATTGAAAAGCAAATGAATTCTGGGTAACGTGGCGTTAAAATACAAGGGCTCTGCTTTTAAACACACATATCAAAAGCAGTGAATTAGTTGACATTAGAAGTCTGGTTAGCTCTGATTTCCTACAAGTGTGGTCATGCCTACTCTTTCTGGATCCTTGCAGGTCCCTCAAGGATCAAGGGTTACTGGCTATCAGCAGGGGGGAAGCAGGAAAGGAAAAAGAATAGAAAATACAAATTTCAAGAAATGCACATGTTTCTAGCTTTGTCACTGGCATTTTCTTTTATTTATGGTTCAATAAGCTCAAAGAAATATTTAAATGATTTAAAGCTGCAAAGTCAAGTCACTGAATTTTCTTTCGACTTTTTATTTTGAAATAATTATAGATTCACAGGAAGTTTAAACAACAAGTACATAGAGACTAGTGCAGCCTACAACAAAAAATATTTTTATTTTAGTTCTATATTTTTAAAGATTTTATTTATTCATTTTTATTTATTTATTTAAAAAAATATTTTATTTATTTATTTTTAGAGAGGGGAAGGGAGGAAGAAAGAGAGGAAGAGAAACATCAATGTGTGGGTGCCCCTCTTGCGCCCCTGCTGGGGAGCCGGCCCACAACCCAGGCATGTGCCCTGACTGGGAATTGAACCAGTGTCCCTTTGGTGTGCAGGCCAGCGCTCAATCCACTGAGCCACACCAGCCAGGGTGATTTGTTTATTTTTAGAGAAAGGGGGAAGGGGGGAAAAGAGAGGGAGAGGAACAACAATGTGAGACAGAAACATCGATCAATTGCCTCTTGCAGGCCCCCAACCCAGGCATGAGCCTTGACTGTGAACCGAACCAGCAACTTTTCGGTCCACAGGCTCAATCCACTGAGGCACACCAGCCAGGGTGAATATATTGTTAAAAGGTAAAATCCAGTTAACTATTCTTGGAACACTTTATTCCATTTAATTATTCTTCTGAAATGCAGATTACTTTAGATCTTAGGATACAACACGCAAAATTGATCACATCTAAAATGGTATCTCATGACATCAAAATTACAACTAAACTAGAGAACAACCATCATTGAGAACCATCAGAAATTGAGCTGAATGGAAGTTCTACAACTTCGGAACTGAAAAAAGCACATCTAGACTGGTAGGAAGGGCAAATGCTGAACAGGCTTGTCCCACACCCATGTGTGGTAGATAAAAATTAGGAGGAATATCTCAGGAGCAAGGGGTCCTAGCCTCATATCAGGCCTCACGGCCCAGGGTTCCAGTGCCAGGAAGATAAGTCTCTATAACTTCAGGCTGTAAAGACTAGAGGGAATTAAAGCTGTGGAAGACAGAAACTACTGCAGTCTCAGGCAGTTCCTTTTCAAGGGCCTGTGTACAGACTTGGACTCATGCCCTCTGAGCTCCAGTACTGGGGCAGCAGATTGAAAGGCATCAGAGACATACAAGGAGGAACGGAATTGTCTGGCATCTCTGCGAGAGTTGGGGGGCAGTTTTCTCCCAGAAAAAAGTGCTGGCAGAGGCCATTTTTCCTTTTCTGAGCCCTCCACCCACAGAGCTAGCAGGAGGGCGCCATATCTGAGACTCCATCCATCTGGCTCACACTGTTTGCCCCGCCCAGGTGATTCTCTGAGGCCCTGCCCCACCCTACTTTCAGGCCCACCCAAGCTGTTTCCAGCGGCCTTCCCTTATGAATGGCTTACCTTGGTCCATGCTTCATATTCTCCTAAATTCTCTCAAACAAGCAGGGTCCGGCTTTAGCAATCCCTGTACCTCTCACTAAGTTGTCCCAGGCCTGACACTGGTTCACAGCTGGGCCTTGCCTGGATACCTCCAAGCCCAGCACAGGTAGCAGCCATTTGCAGATTGTCTTTTGATAATGCTGTGTGACCACGGACAGAATACAGGTGGTGGCTGACCTTGGATGTGCCAACAGCCACCAAGGTTCAATTATAAGAGGAGGTTGTACACAGCCCACACAGTGGGCACACCTCAAGTACCCAGCTTGGGTGATAGGGGACGCTGTGCCACTGGACCCTACAGGACACCTACTACATTAGGCCACTCTGTCAACCTTGGGAGATGTAGTAGCTCTACTTAATACATAAAAACAAACAGGGAAATTGCTAAAATGAGGAGACAAAGAAACATGGCCCAAATGAAAGAAAAGAATGAAACTCCAGAAAAAGAACTAAACAAAATAGAGAAAAGCAATCTATCAGATGCAGAGTTCAAAACACTGGTTATAAGGATGCTCAAGGAACTTGTGAGAACTTCAAAAGCATATAAAAGATCCAGTCAGAAACAAAGGATATACTAATTGAAATTAAGAACAATTTACAGGGATTCAACAGTAGAGTGGATGAAGCTGATAATCAAATCAGCAATTAGGAATATAAGGAAGCAAAAAACAACCAATCAAAACAGCAAGAAAGAAGAATCCAAAAAAAAAAAATGAGGATAGTGTAAGATGCTTCTGGGACAACTTCAAGATAGCCAACATTTGAAATAATGGGAGTGTGGGAAGGAGAAGAGAAAGAGCAAGAAATTAGAAATCTATTTGAAAAAATGACAGAAAATTTCCTTAACTTGGTGAAGGAAATAGACATGCAAGTCCAGGAAGCACAGAGCATTCCAAACAAGATGGCTGCAAAGAGGCCCCCTCCAAGACACATCATAATTAAAATCCCAAAGATTAAATACAAAGACAATCTTTAAAGCAGCAAGAGAATAGGAGACAGTTACAAGGCAGCCCTCATAAAATTGTCAGCTGACTTTTCAAAGAAACTTTGCAGGCTAGAAGGAATTAGGAAGAAATATTCAAAGTGATGAAAAACTAGGGCCTGCAACCAAGATTACTCTACCCAGAAAAGCGATCATTTAGAATTGAAAGAGAGATAAAGAGCTTCCCAGACCAAAACAAACAAACAAACAAACAAACAAACAAACCCCAAAACACAAAACCTAAAGGAGCTCATCATCACCAAACCAGTATTATATGAAATATTAAAGGGTTTTCTTTCAGAAGAAAAAGATAAAAAATGGGAACAATAAAATGGCAATAAATATATATCTACCAACAATTGAATCTAAAAAAGAAAAGAAACAAACAAGTAGAACAGAAACAGAATCATAGATACAGAGAACGTTTTGATGGCTGCCAGATGGGAGGAGAGTCAGGGGAATGGGCAAAAAAGGAGAAGGGTTTAAGAAGTACAAATTGGTAGTTACAGAATGGTCATGGGGATGTGAAGTACAGCATAAGAAACAGAATAGCCAAAGAACATATATGCAGGACCCATGGACATGGACAACGGTGTGGGAATTGCCTGATGGAGTGTGGTGTCCTGGTTGGAGGGGATCATAGGAGAAAAATTAGGACAACTTTAATAGCATAAAAAAAAATTTAAAAATGGTATCTCAAACACACCTCTGATTAAGGGATCAAGTTGATACCAGAAAAACCTCACTGACCTTTTTTCAATTATCCTTGAGAAGGGAGTCACTTATTAGGAAGGTATAGGGATAAAGGTTTATATTTATGGTGTCTCAAAATATCGAGTCCTCTGTGAAACCATTAGCTGCCTGACTTTCTGGAAGGTAACCAGTAGGGGGCCCTCTAGGCTTCGTAGACTGCGAGAGGGGCGGGGAGGACACTCTTGGATCCGTTCAGAAGCCTTAATCTTTTACCTCCTGCAAGAGACTATAACCTTAATATGAGCTTACCTATTGGATGATTGCGGAGTAGTTTTCTTAGTAATGAAAACCAGAATTTCTGAACTCTCAAACAGTCATGTTAACCTTACACTAATAATTTTGAAATAATCCAATGTTCTTGCATCAGTGTTCCCAAACTTTCAACTTGTTCTTTGAGTCGGTCATTTAATGATTCAGAATTCCGACAAATAAGAAACCCACGATTATTAGGATTTCTCAATCCTGAACACTCTTGCCTGAGTCCATATACAGGGTGGGTGAAAGCAGGTTTACTGTTGTGAGTATGTGAAACACAGAGTTTATTCTTATATTATTACTTATTAATTTTTGTATAACATTTTTTACAACTGTAAACCTACTTTGTCCACCCCTGTACATTGCCTGAACAAAATGCAATTCAGATCTATTTCCAATCAGCCTTTAATTAACCTGTGAAATAGTGATGTGTTCTGCAGAGTCTGGCCGGAGAGCAAAGCATGCTTTTTCACTGTTGATAAACAGTGCGCAAAATAGAATTATAAATTTCCTCAGGTGTAACTAGAACATCACCAAATACAAACCAAAATGTATTTTTAATGCAACAAGCTCCCTTGGAAGTGGGACAAAAATTAATATTTGCCCAAGACATAGCATAAATCAGGCACTTGTGAGGTGTTTCATACACGTGATCTGATTTCATGCTGCTGTTATCATGCCTCCATTACAGCGGGGGAAACAAAAGCTGCCCAAGGACTGGCTAGGGCAGGGTGGAAGCAAACCCAGAGGGTTCTGGCAGTGTGTGCCAGTTTGCAGGGGAGGGATCCTGATCTGTATTCAGTCATCCCGTGACAATTTTCCCTGGCACTTTCCGGGACGGCACTCCACAGTAAGGTTCATTTTCCGTGATTCCTAATTGTCTGTATTTTGGAATGTGTCTGCTGCTTGAAATACGCCATCTGCTGTTACGAAACTGTCCTGAAGTTTACAACAAAAAGAACTTTTTTGTTGGAGCTGAATGGTGGGAGAACAGGATTGGACAAGGACAGTGAAGGGCGGCTTTTGTTTTGCACTCTGTATAGTCCTGTAACGTTTGACTATTTTATGAGCAGAACATATTCATCCATTACTTTCTTTTTTATAGAGAAGGAAAAAAGAACCTTTTCAGCAACATGTGAAAAAAATGTAGAAAGAACCACAATGCAGTACATATTCCATTTTTATGATATAAGTAGTAATTTGAAGATAAAAACCTCTGTTGAGAGAGGAAAAAAGAGGACCAATGTTTCATTATATAGCTATTTTCTTCTCTTCATCCCTTACACCCAACACGCAGAAACACAAACAAAAGCCTCTTATTGTTTCTCTTGATGGAACAGCGATGACTAAGTGAATAAATCATCCAGTCACCAAAACTTCATTCCCAGTCATTTGACACCATGTAGGGAATACTATGTTGGAAATGCGCAGCTGTTCAAGTCCCCACCAGCACCACCGCCAGGATTAGAGGCTCTGAGGAACGGGAAAGGAGGAGTCAGTACTACAGTCTGTAACTGATACTAAGGATGTTTCACTTCTACAGTTATACCATTAATTTGAGGGGGGAAATGTGCTTTCCCCTTATCCTCTTCATAACTCCAGCACAGACTATTTTCATAATAAATGGAAGGAAATGAGTTTAAAAGTTTTAGGGTTAAATTTGCAAACTAGACTCTGTTAAATCCATTCACGGTCCTGTAAACGGCTCTAAAGTAAGGTTTGTAGCGTACGATGAAGTGCTATGGTGTTAATTTCTTAGACACAGAAAGGGTTTAATAATCCCCCAACCCCCTGATGATTCAGTGTCTGCTGAGAAGAGTTTACGCAGAGAAGCTCGACAATGGGAACAGTGTCACGACACTTCCCCTCCTCTATTACTCACGCTGCTTTGGATCCATGTTAAAACCATTGCATTGTGAAAGCTCTGTTAATTCTAGTTACTCTGGAAACAATTCCCTTATTAGATGGGAAGAGTACCTCAAACCTCTTTTCAGTTTTTACTAGTCCAGACTCTGTTTTTCTCTTGTTCTCACCACCTGAGCAATAAGAAATGCTTATGTGTTCATTGGTGCTTCCTATGTGTGGGGCAAATTTTGTGTATATATACACATATATTGTATGTACATAGATGTATATAATATATGTGTATACATGTGCATGTATATGCATAACATGCATATGTATATACACATATGTAATATACATCTGTGTGTATGTATTTATGTTTTATACACATATATTGTATATACATAGACATATATAATATACATGTATACCATACATGTGCATGTATATGCACAACACACATATGTATATACACATGCAATATACATTTGTGTGTATGTACTTATGTTTTGTCTTAAGAAGCTGAGGGCTTATTTAACAGATTTTCCTTTTGCCTGTTTTTCTGGTTTTTCTTTCTGATCTGTTATGATCATTGAGTTACTGATTGATCGGCTTATTCTCCATAAACTTCCACATATAATCATCTGTATAAGATTTATTTAACAAGCTTAGTGAATTTGCTGCAGTCATTGTGACTGTTATGTGCACCTATTTGATATTTTTACTTCATTCTCTTGGTTCTTAAGACTTCTTGGTAAATATGCTTTTTTGGAGACTTTCTTAATTTATCGATTTAGGTTGCCTCTTTTTTTTAAAGATTTTATTTATTTTATTTTTAGAGAGAGGGGAAGGGAGGGAGAAAGAGAGGGAGAGAGTATACCCTGGCTGATGTGGCTCAGTGGATTGAGTGCTGGCCTATGAACCAAAAGGTCACTGGTTGGATTCCCAGTCAGGGCACATGCCTGGGTTGTGGGTCAGGCCCCCAGAGGGGGTGCGCAAGAGGCAACCACACATTAATGTTTCTCTCCCTCTCTTTCTCCCTCCCTTCCTCTCTCTAAAATTAAAAAAGGGAAAAAGAAAAAGAAAAAAGAAAGAGAGATAAACACTGATGTGATTGATGTGTGAGAGAAACATGGATCGGTTGCTTCTCACACCCCCCCGCCCCCGCAACTGGGAGCAGCCTGCAACCCAAGCATGTATCCTGACTGGGAATCGAACTGGCGACCTTTCACTATGCAGGTTGGCTCTCAATCCACTGACCCACACCAGCCAGGACTCCTCTTGTTTTTTTTAATAGCATGGAAATTTATTATTTTAAGTAGCAAGAAGTCCAAAGGTGGGGCAGTTTTGGAGTTGGTTAATTCAGTGGTTCAATGTTGTCAAGGACACAGATTCTTTCCACTTGTTCCCTGGCCATCCCAACTGAATTGGCTTTTGTCCCCTAGCTTGTCCCTTCACGGTCTCCTTAGCAACTTCTCTTCCTGCTGATTATTCTTGGATTCTGTTTCTGGTTTTACCTGAAGGAGTTTTACCTCAGGATATCTGAGGAGTAGAGCTTACCCCTCTGGTCTGGCCTCCATTCTTCCTCTCAAGAAGGTTACCTGATCTGACTCCAGCTCTCATAGCTCCAGGTCCCAGGAATCCTCTCTTGGCCTGGTCCTGAGAGTAAATTTGCACCTGGAACTAAAAACCATAATCAGCTCAGGGGTGGGATTTCATCGTTTCTTCCTCATTTCCTGTGAACCCCTCTCCTTTCTTGCCTCCTAGGACACCCCCCTTCCCTGGTTCTTCTGGGTCGCCAGCATGCCCTGCTCCCTCCCCTCTGGCCTGGAAGCCCCCCAAGTTGCAGACTGGCTCTTCTCACAGAGTAGTCCCTTCCTTGGGAAAGTCACCCATTCTGTGGCTCCCCCTTCACCTCTCTGCAGGTGACTTTTTTAACCTTACCTAGGGAGAGATTCAAGTTCCCATCTCCAAATAAGACCTATTGGTCTTGTCACCTGGGTATTCTGTCATTACTTTGGCTTGATGGTGCTTCAAAAACTGAATGCCCTGTTCTTCCCTGCCCTGTCATTGTGTAGATGCTGTTAATGTTTGCTGACATTGGATTTAAATATGGTTTAAAGCTAAGAAGTGAAAAATAGTGGGGTTATATTCAGTACAAGACACCTTTTCTTTTTTTAAGTACATAGGTCAAAAATGAAGATGAGAAATTGCTGGTTTTAGTTTTGAGGCTCATCGATGTGAAGAAAAATTAAGAGGAAAACAGTTAGCTCTAGCGCCAAAGGGAAAAGGGCTGAATTTCAGAGCGACTGGATGAGACTTGACAATTAAATGGCATGTGTGATTTTTTTTTCCCTTTTTTTTCAAAGCCTGGATTTTAAAAAACCTACAAAGGATATTTTTGGGATAATTGGGGATATTTGATTATGGACTGTATATTAATAATACTAGTGCACTAATGTTCAATTCCCTGCGGTACTTATTCTATAGTTATGTAGGAGGAATGTCCATGTTGTTAGGAAAAACATGCTGAAGTATTTTGGGATGAAGTGTCGCAGTGTCTATAATTAAATCTTAAATGTTTTGTTCTTTTAAGAAATAAAAGAACAAAAAGGGAGAAAGCAAATGCAGTGAAATTCAACCGGTAAATCTAAATGAACAGCACATGACATTCATTGTACTACTGGTAACACTTCTATATGTTTGAAATTTTTCAAAATGAAAAGTTGGGGAAAAGCCATTACTCTTTTGATTCAAGCACTGTGTGTGTGCGTGTGTCGGGAGTATCATGGTTTAAATTTATATTTAGAAATTTTCGAAAGTATAAGCATTCAAGAAAGCAAATGTGATCATTGTCTATTTAAAACCACTAACAGTTTGGACTGTTCTAATGCGTGGAAGGGCCGCTCAGGCGTGCTGCTTCCTGAAGACAGGGCTTGGGCTAATCCACTCCCCGAAGGCCTCCGCCACTTGGCAGAAAGCCCTGCTCACTGGCCATATGCCCCAGAAAGGATGTGGGCTACGTGTCTCACTGCGGGAGCTGTGCTCAGATGTAGGCATGGCAGGCTCGGTTCTGTTCTGCCATTGACTTGCCAAGGGAGGTGGAAAGCAATGCCTTGACCCCGCCAGTTGCAAGGCTCTGTTCTAGGCTTTCACATACATCACTTCTCATTTTCACAGCCTCCTGATGAGGTAGGAACCATCATTCCCAGTTACAAATGAGAAAAAGAAGCTCATGAGTGGTTAAGTTTTAGCCCAAAGTTGTAAAACTAGGTAGGTGGTAGAGGTGAGATTCAAACCAGGCCTTTCCACTAGAGAAAACCTAACAGCTGTTACAAAGCTGGTCTCCCTGACTCTACACGGCCCTGACTGGAACATGATGCCCAAATTGTCAGCCTGGTTGTGGAGCCAATTTGCCAGTTTGCTATAGAGAAGCCGAGGTCATGCAAGTCTGTGCCCATTGAGTAGAGGGTTATCCAGATTTCAAAGCTGGCCACTATGTCCTTGACACAAGTCAAATTGGTTTATCTAAATTATTTCCTGCTCGCAATCATGGTATTAACAGTTCTGAGGGGTCCTGCTGTAGCAGTTGTATTTCAGTATATGATTCTATTCAGTGTTTATTTTCTCACCCTCTTTAAGCTGGCAACGGTAGGGTTTTGTTTTTGTTTTTTAGAAAGTCACTCAGGAATTAATTTCCTGACATTCAGTTACCTTGCTTCCTACAGCTGATCCTCCAGGTCCTGCAGTCCTTCACATTTTCAAAGTTCTGGTGACTTTAAACTAATTTTTTTTCTTTTTGAAAATATAATTGAAGCCAGAGGTGGGTTAATCTTTGTTTCTTCATTCCCAAGGAAAAGTTTTTTTAAAATTTAAAGTGACATCTTTATCAGATCAAAATCTATAACAAGAGCTGCTATTTATTGACACAGCAGAAATTGTGCTAAATGACTTATGGGAATTATATCATTTGCTTCTTGCAACAACCTTGTTGGTAGGCATTCTTGTGAGCCTTAGGGGAGGTTAAGTAATGTGCCCAAGTCACTCAGCTACTGGAACTGGAACTGGAGGTAGAGCTGGAACTGGAACTTAGACATAGCTAACACAAAAGTCCATGTTCTTAATTATATCTGCCTCCTAATTATAAAAACATATATGGTTATTGTAAAAATATTTAGAAAATACAGAAAGTCTGAAGAATAAATAAATTTCCCTAAAATCCTGCCTACCAAAATAAATCACCAGTAACATTGCTGTCACACCTTTTCTTCACTATGTAGTAGTGCTCTCTTATCCATGGCGGATGTGATCCAAGATCCCCTGTGGACGCCTGAAAGTGCACATGGTACCCAATCCTACATATATCATGTTTTGTCCTACACGTGCACACTTATGATAAAGTTTAATTTATAAGTTAGGCATAGTAAGCGATTAACAATAACTAATAAAATAGAACAATTATTAAAAATAATACTGTAATAAACTTGGTGAATGTGGTCTTTCTCTTTATTTCTCAAAATATCAGAATGTGCTGTATTCACCTTTCTTCTTGTGATGACGTGAGGAGATAAAAGGCCTACCTGATGAGATGACATGAGGTGAATGACGTTGTGAAGTTGCATTAGGCTGCTATCAGGGTTACTTGAACACAAGCCCTGGGATGCCAGGACAGTCTCTGACAACTTAGATGGCTGCTAAGTGACTGAAAGGCTGGTAATGTATGAAGCATATTGTATACAGTGTGGATATGCAGGAGGAAGGGATGATTCCTGTCTGGGGTAGGATGTAGTGGACTTGCTAGATTTCACCACACTACTCATACTAGAACAGCATGCAATTTAAAATTTATGAATTTTTATTCCTGGGATTTTTCCATCTGATACTTTTGGACCAAGGTTGATTGCGTGTGACTGAAACTGAGACAAGCAAAACCTTGGATAAAGGGGAACTATTATGTATCTTTTGCATGTATATATACTATACATATTTGCATATAATGTTAAGTGAAAAGCAGAAAACAAAGCTACATTGAATAACTACTTTTTAAAAATATATGAAATGATAAATAGGACTCTCACTCTAAAATCTAACATTACATAATGAATGTTTTTCAATATCATTAAATGTTACTCAGAAACATGATTTTTATTTATTTATTTTGGTTTTTTCTTAAATTTATTGGGGTGACATTGGTTGATAACATTATATAAATTTCAAGTGTACCATTCTATGATAGATTACCTGTACATTATAATGTGTGCCCACCACCCAAAGTCTCCTATGTCACTATACACTTGCCTCCCTCCCTTTACCTTCTTCATCCTCCCTCCCCCCAGAAATTTACTTCATTGTGTAAATTTCCTACAATTTAACCTCTATATTGATTCTTTTTTTCCTATCATATAATTGTGGTGAACATATACTTAAATTTTTGTTCAGTTTTTATGAATGATCAAATATATATTGAACTCCTACTATGTGCCAGCTACTATGCTACGCACAAGAGAGAGAATGGTGAGCACAGGAGGCATGGTCCCATCCTTCAGGGAGTTAGCAATGTAATGAGAGAGATTAGCCCACATTAATCCACTGATCATGAAGTAAAATTGTAAATACATACTATGACACAAAGGGAAGGCACATGTTGCTGACAGTATACACCACCAGAGACCTCCCCTAGCCTGGGGAGCTATGGAAGATCACTTCGAAGAAGTAATATTGGGCATGAGATCTGAGTGAAAAGTT
This sequence comes from Mormoops blainvillei, assembly GCA_004026545.1. Classification (NCBI taxonomy): domain Eukaryota; kingdom Metazoa; phylum Chordata; class Mammalia; order Chiroptera; family Mormoopidae; genus Mormoops; species Mormoops blainvillei. The sequence goes on from PVJD01004690.1 coordinate 99,374, forward strand.
GGAGCCAGATGAAAAATGAGTCTGGACAAGAGTATTCAAGGCGGTGGGAACAGTGAATGCAAAGGCCCTGTGAGAGCAAGTAGCATGGGGGGTTTGAGAACCAGTCTGGACTAGCTGTAGCCCCGCGAGCAAGGGGGTATAGGAGACAGAGAGAAGGAGGTGGTAGCAAAAGGGTGGAGCTGGGCCCCACAGTCTTCATTGTAGATCTTGATTTTTACCCTAAAATAAAATGAGATCGAAGGGCTATAAACAGGATAAACTGCGATGTGGAGGACAGGATGGAGGTGGGGGAGAGATTGTGAGGAAATTTAATAGCAATCCTGGTGACAGACGATGGCAGCCCGGGGGCATGGAGAGAAGTGGACAGACCTGATAGGTATCTTAGAAGATGAGATTTGGAGGACTGGTGATGGGCTGGTTAAGGAGGGGTGAAGGAGGAGGAGGTGACAGGATGCTGTCTGGTTTTTGACTTGTTGAACTGGCTGAACTGGAGGCATAGTGCCTACATCAGCAATAGTATCAAAGAAGCAAATCTGGAGGAGGGGCTACAATCATAAAGCTAAGTTAGATAATCTTTTCTATTTTTTTCCTTTTGTAAACAAGCAATTTTTACAGTCATGGTTTCACTGAAAAAAAAATTAGGACTTGTTTAATTTCCATGTATTAGTGAATTTCCTAAATTTCTTTCCATTATTAAATTCTAAGTTCACTTAACTGTGATCAGAAAACAGGCTTTGTTTCAATATACTGATTCGAAATAAAAGCACAGACCTGGCTGTCGTGGCTCAGTGCACTGAGCGATGGTCTGCAAACCTAAAGGTCGCTGGTTCAATTCCCAGTCAGGGCACATGCCTGGTTTGCAGGCCAGGTCCCTGGTTGGGGGTATGCAAGAGGCAACAGGTCCATGCTTCTCTTACACATTGATGATTCTCTCCCTCTCTTCAACTCTCTCTAAAAATAAATAAATAAAATATTTGAGAAAAACAAAAAATAGAAGAGCAAGGACAATTCTTTATTTATTTTATTTCTCCTTTAATCTTCCAGAACTTGAAAGATTACTGCACATGGTGATCATCAATAGAAGGACCAAAAAGTATCACCCCACAGATTAGTTAATTGGCCATAGGAGAAAACACAACTTTGTAATGGTGGGGGTCAATCTTGGCCACATTATCAGTGGGGTAACCAGGTGTGTGGGCACCTGATATGATGCAGTACAAAGGACACAGCATCATTTATGAAGTAGTCTCATCAAATGTTTAACCTGAATCTAACCAACATTTTAGATCTAACTGCGAGCTTATAGGAAGTAGAGGAACAAGGGAAATGACATCACAAGGAAACCATCAGATAAATACAGAAAGCGCGACCTTCTACAGAGTATACTGACTGAGTTTCTTTAGTAATTCAATGGTTTTTTTTAAAAAAAGGGTGTGTTGGAGACTATTCTAAATTACGAGGTGATTTATGAAGAATAAAACTAAATGCAATGTGTAGACTTTGGACAATGATTTGAACACATCATCTGTAAAAAGCATACAGATCTGAACAGATCACTGGGGAGGAGCAGGGAGGAGGTTGCCTGAGGCAATGGTAGACAGTCTAGGATGGGATTGGTTGAAAAGCTGGATGCCTCCAGAGCGCATGGAATTATGGGCCTGAAGATTTGAAATAAAAGAAGTGCTCTCAGGCTCTCTCTTCTTCCTCCAGGTTGCCTGGATGATCGTGCTGCAGCTGCCTGCATTTTCCAGTAAACAGTATTTTGGACAGGAAGGAACTCCAAGTGCAGCCTTGGATTGGGCTGGCCTGGCAGAAGGTGGCAGGGTTATTCCCTGGGTGTTCTAGAGGGGATGAGCTGTGAGGCAGAAGCCTGCCATTCTTCCAAAACTGTGTAGCTTTGGTATCTTACGTTATTATAGTTTGTAAACTAACCCTATAGAAATGAGATAATTAAAAACTAATAGGAGGAAATGACAGGAGAACTCAAGTATTAAAGAGTTTAGTCTTAATTGATAGGTTTAAGTGATTAAAGCTGTAACTAAAGAGTTAAAGATTTTAGCCTTAATTGATAGGTTTAAATGACTAATGAATGTGAAAGCTGTTATTCCAAAATTGTGAAGCTTTTTTAAAGAAAATTATATTTATTGATTATGCTATTATAGTTGTCCTGATTTTTTCCCCTCAGCCCCCTCCAACCAGCACCACCCACTCCCTCAGTCCCTCCGCCTCCGGCCAAGTAATGCCCCTATTTTATTACAAAAGCAGAAGCATGTAATTCTGTCATATAACAATAGCACACTCAAGTGCACCGTATGACATTTTAAGTGAAATGTTCAAATTGCTGTTTATCTCATGCAAGATAATTCACATACCCTACCAACCACACTCAAGCATGCCTTACTTCTGTCATACCCTGTATATTTCTTGCCGATCTAATAAAAAAATTGGCATAATTTTGATTCATTCACACCAGATGGTTATTTTTCTATTGGTTGTTGTCATTTTTAAAAATTTGACAATCTAAAGGAAAAGAGGTCAGTGCCCCTGACTAAACAGTCAAAATTTGCATGTTTTAAAAATTCTTGTGGTATATTGATTGAAAATCGCTTATCTAAGTACAGCACTGAATACTTTCCACCTTGTGTTATGGTTATTGACACATATTTCTTCTCTTCTCAGCCAAGACCTTTAGCCTAGTTAAAGGATGCTAAACAGAATATATTCACTAAATTATTTTTGAATGAATGAATGAATACATAAAAGACACACACTTCAACAGTCACTGCCTTGCCCCAACTGCTGTAGCTCAGTGGACTGACTGTTGGTCCGTGAACCAGAAAGGTCGCCAGTTCGATTCCCCAGTCAGGGCACATGCCTGGGTTGCGGGTCAGGTCCCCAGTAGGGGGCGCGCAAGAGGTAACAGCACATTGATGTTTCTCTCCCTCTCTTTTATCCTTTCTTCCCCTCTGTCTAAAAATAAAATAAATAAAATCTAAAAAAAGAAAAACAAACAGTCATTGTCTCTAAAGTGGCAACAGATTTTCCTACCGATGTGTACTTCATGTTACGGAGCAGAAGAAGAATAAGACTTACAACAAAAGAGATAAGGCCCTCCTCATTCCAGAATTAGGCAAAAGCCATCATAACCCTTACTGATTAAGCTATGTAAACAACTACCGCTTATTCCCCCAAGGTACTGAAAGTTTCCATTGAATCACCTCTATCTCTGCTCCATTCCCTACACCACACACACACACACACACACACACACACACACACACACAGCTGGAATTTTCTTGCTTCTTCCTTAAACTGTTAAGTAATGCCTGTTTAAGGTTAACAGTCTAGCATAGGATAGACTGGAGCTGCATAAGCCGTATGGATGTGAAGAACCTTCCAGCTGCCATTGGAAACAGGTATGGCTGGATTCTTAAATATAGCAATCTAGCCTGCCACACCCAACCAGGCCTGAGTTTTACACCTCCTCAGAGGGAAATTACATGCCTGACACTCAGTGTTGTGTGTGGCACATACTAAACATTCAGTAAATGCCTGTTGTATGAATGACTGAAGTTGTTTGCTTCCCTTCAGATCCTATTCACATTGTCTACATTTTATATTAGAATTCTCATTTCGCAGGGACAGATTTGAGTTCCACTGTGTGAGCTAGGGACAATGCTGTAGATGAAAAAATAAAAGGAAAATCTGAAAGCAGTCCAATTAGAAAAAAAGGAAGTGATTTACCAAAAAATGAAACAAAACACCGCCCCCCGCGAAAAACCCCAACAGTCCTTTTGTACTAAAATATTATCTGAGGTTTTGAGCTCTGTGTTGGTCAATTCACTTCTCTTTATTCTGTGGCCATTGTTAGTCCCAAACCTGTTTAGTCTTTTTATTTTTTCCATCAAATTCTCAGCTTTATTTATAATAATTCATTGGTATGCTATTAATAAAAATATTTTATTGCTTTACATATATTACAAGTCAATTTGGTCTTTAATCAGGAAAACATTGGTTATTTGGATGCTTCTCTTTCCTCTTTTCTACATTAGGATTTTTTTTGTTGTTATTTAGTCTTTTGTTAATGTATGTCCTTTAAGAGAGAAGGAAAGGCAAAGCCAGAGGCAAATTCACCCCCAATTTTGAGAAAACAAACAAACGAAACTCAAAGACAGGTCCTAAGAAGTAAAAGTAGGTGATTTCATCTTTGGACACAGAAAACAGCACTTGAATGCACTCAAAGACTGTGGAGATTATGTGCTCCCTGATAATTCCCTAACAGCAAAATAAATATCCAGAGGTTAAATGGGGCAGGATATTCTACTATAAAATCTGGAAACATAGGACCACTTAAATCCTCCCCAGTACACATGAAATTTCATTCATTTGTTCAATAACCTTTTAATTTAAATACTTTCTATGTACCAGAAACTATTTTAGGTGCTGGAGATCCAAGTTGGGGGCTGAAAAGAATGTGAAGCATGAAGAACATTAGGAGATAGGGGAGAAGTTGCACAAATAATATTGGTAGAAACTTTCTCTCAACTCTGTATGGCCCCATGGAGTACTGGCTCTTCTCTCTTCCTTGACGGATATGCTTCTTTTAAAAATAATCTATACCTCTACTACTGTATAGAATTAAGAATAAGCATTTAGGACCTTTTATAGCAATTTGACATGGCCACAGCATTCAAGCCTGTTACTAACATATTTGTCTTGTTGAAAAGAATATAGATGATGTAGACCAACTTGATTGTCACCCAAATCTTAGGGTACCTTGCCCCTGGCAGAAGTGACATACTAGTTACATAGTGGGGATGTTGTCAGTCCACAGCAGATTGGAAATTACAGACACTGTGCCTCCCTACAAACATTGGAAAAGCACTGGACTATACACCAATACTGACTCTACTGCATCTCTTGTTCAGTCTTCAAACTATTTCAGTCTGGCATGTGCCCTTCGTGCTTTGCTAAAAATGTCGTAGGAGCCTTGGCTCGTGTGGCTCGGTTGGAGTGTCATCCTGTACACCAAAACGTTGCAGGTTTGATTCCTGGTCAGGGCACATACCTAGGTTGTGGGTTGAATCTCAGGTTGGGGCACATAAAAAAGGCAACCAATCAATGTTTCTCTCTTACATCACTCTGTCTTTCTCCCCTTCCTCTCACTCTAAAAGCAACGGGAAAAAAAAATGTCCTCAGGTGAGGGTAAAAACAAAATGCCATAGGAAAGGTCACTGACCTCTTTTATAGCCAGGGTTGGTGGATTTCTTTTTTTTGTCCCCATGATATGTGACATCTCTGTAGCATTCGCTTCTGTAATATTACAGAAGTTGTGTTCCCTGACCTACCCGACAACTCCTCTGTCTTCCTTCCCCACTTCTCTCCTGCCTGCTCCTTGGTCTGTTTCTCTTCATACGTTGCACTCACACAGATTATTGCTGGACAATCCTATTGATGTTCCATAGCTTCAACTATATACTGTTGATTTCTAAATTTCTATCTCCAGTGTTATAAACTCAATGCTACACTAATGTGCTTAGAACACTTGCAACAGATATCTGTTTTAAGGTAAAAAAGCAAGATAAACAGAGAATCATTTTTTTTCATTTACATTTTTCAAAATTATACATTTAGCTCCAGAAACCATTTTTATTCCAAATGAAATCTTATGTGGAATTACAACATGTAAAACAAAAGCAGTTTCTTTGAAACAAATGTGAAACCTATCCATTCAGTCTTTTACTTACTGGGGCTTCTTGGGTAATTGCTAAATTGATAATTTCTTAACCTGGGATCTTTCGACCCCCAAGGGATCCATGGAAAGAATTCAGGGAGCCATGAAAACTTACATCTTTATTCTAACTAACCACTACTTGAAATCTACCAGTTCCTTCAAGTATAAATATAGGCCATAAACCACACAGTATCAGCAGTCACAGGGAGAAATCACGGCCACTTTCATGCAGCTTTTTCAAAGTACAATTCACATTCATCCTTACATACAATGGTAGTTATACACTGTCACTAGGTATTGTTATGTAATGAGTTAAGGATACATATTAAGGTATTACAATTTTGATTGATATATAACATATACATTATTAACATTAAAACATTATTCTGAGAAGTGACTAATAGGCATTACCAAACTGCCACAGCAGTCCATGGCACAAGAAAAGGTTAAAATCCCCTGTGGAAACAGCTCCATGACAATTACCCACGTGGAACACAGAGCTTCCAGAGAAGTCACTCCTTTGGCCCTAGTCTTCCTCCTAAATATTTTAATGGAAGTGGTGATCAAAAGACCCCTGCCGTGGCTGGTGTAGCTCAGTGGATTGAGCATCAGCCTTGATCCAAAGGGTCGCCAGTTCAATTCCCCAGTCAGGGCACATGCCTGGGTTGTGGGCCAGGTCCCCAGTTGGGGATGTGCGAGAGGCAACCACACATTGATGTTTCTCTCCTTCTCTTCCTCCCTCCCTTCCCTCTGCCTAAAAATAAATAAATAAAATCTTTAAAAAAAAAAGGCCCTTTTGTCTTGATGTTAAGGAGAAATGCTCTGTGAGGAAAGAGCCTGTTGGAACCTCATTTCAAATAATAGTTCTGTATTTGAAGGGAAAATACCTTGATTTTTAAAAAACATTTATTTTCTCTATTTACAACTCTCTTCTAGGAAATCTTTTCTTTTGATCCTTCTTTTTTTTCTTTCCTTCCTACAGTGCTTATTCAATTGCTTATCACTGAATATTTTAGTTCACAGGTCTATTTTGTCTCACCAAGTGTATTATAAAATTGCCCTCGAGAAATTTCTCAGGGTGGCCAGAATAGTGTTCTACAAACAGACAATCAATAAATACTTCGGAATGATTATAAGGCTTTTTAGAAAAGCAAACATTACCATAAAAGCAATATTAAAAATAATAAAGTTAAGTAATTTTGGACTTCTGGCCAAGATGGAGGCATAGGTAGATACACTTTGCCTCCTCACACAACTAAAAGAACAACACAAAGTTAAAAACAGAATAGAACTAGAATTGCCAGAAAATTGAACTGTATAGAAGTCTGACAACTAAGGGGTTAAAGAAGAAACATTCATTCAGTCAGGTAGAAAGGGTGGAGACAGGCAGCTGGGGCAGAGAGAAGGAGTGGTAAGGTGGGGGCTGGAGGACCAGGCGGTACCACATTTCCCTGCGGATAAATCAGGAGGAACTGGGGAGACAGACTGTGCAACCCAGGGTTCCAGTATGGGGAAATAAAGCCTCAAAGCCTCTGGTTATAAAAACCTGCGGGGGGTGGAGAGACCCACAGGATCCTAGAATGTACACAAGCCCATCCACTCGGGAATCAGCACCAGAAGGGCCCAATTTGCTTGTGGGTAGCGGGAGAAATGTCTGAAAGCCGGCAGAGTCGAGCAAGCAGCATTGTTACCTCTCGGATCCCTCTCCCATGTACAGTGCCACAACGCAGCACGTCAGTTGCCCCACTCTGATGAATACCTAAGGCTCTGTCCCTTACTATGTAACAGCTGTGCAGAGACAAAAAAATATGGCCCAAAAGAAAAAACAGATCAAAACTCCAAAAATAGAACTAACTGATGAAGACACAGCCAACCTATCAGATGCAGAGCTCAAAACACTGGTAATCAGCATGCTCACAGAAATGGTTCAGTATAGTTGCAATATAGAGGAAAAAGTGAAGGCTACGCAAAGTGAAATAAAGAAAAACATACAGGGAACCAACAATGAAGGGTAGGAAACTAAGACTCAATGATTTGGAGCAGAAGGAAGAAATAAACATTCAATCAAAACAGAAAGAAGGAATGAGAATTCAAAAAAAATTAGGAGAGGCTTAGGAACCTCTGCAACAACTTTAAATGCTCCAATATTCAAATCATAGGGGTGCCAGGAGAAGAGGATGAGCAAGAAATTGAAAACTTATTTGAACAAATAATGGAGAGCTTCCCCAATCAGGCAAAGGAAATAGACTTCCAGGAAGTCCAGGAAGCTCAGAGTCCCAAAGAAGTTGGACCCAAGGAAGCAAACACCAAGGCATATCCTAATTACATCACCCAAGATTAAGGATAAGGAGAGAATCTTAAAAGCAGCAAGAGAAGAGGAGACAGTTACCTACAAAGGAATTCCCATAAGACTATCAGCTGATTTCTCCAAAGAAACCTTACAGGCAAGAAGGGGTTGGAAAAAAGTATTCAAAGTCATGAAAGGCTAGTGTCTACATCCATGATTACTCTATCCAGAAAAGCTATCATTTAGAATGGAAGGGCAGATACAGTGCTTCCCAGATAAGGTCAAGTTAAAGGAATTCATCATCATGAAGTCATTACTATATGAAATGTTAAAGGGGCGTATCTAAGAAAAAGATCAAAACTATCAACAGTAAAATGACAACAAACTCACAATTATCAACTGAGCCTACAAAACAAAAATAAAAACAAACTAAGGAAACTGCTAGAACAGGAACAGAATCACAGAAATGGAGATCACATGGAGGGTTATCAGTGGGGAGTTGGTGGGGAGAATGGGGGAAAAGGTACAGGGAATAAGAAGCATAAATGGTAGGCACAGAATAGACAGGGGGAGGTTCAGAATAGTATAGGAAATGGAGAAGCCAAAGAATTAATAAGTAGGACCCATGGACATAAGCGTAGGTGGGGGAGGGATGCTGGTAGGAGGGAGAGTGCAGGGCGGAGGGGAATAAAGGGGAGAAAAAAAAAGGGACAACTGTAATAGCATAATCAATTAAAAATATTTTTTTAAAAAATATTTTTTAAATTTATAGACAGAGGGGAAGGGAGGGAGAGAAACATCAGTGTGTGGTTGCCTCTCATGTGCCCCCGACTGAGGACCTGACCCACAACCCAGGCATGTGCCCTGACTGGGGAATCAAACTGGCGACCCATTGGTTCGCAGGTCAATGCTCAATCCACTGAGCTATAGCAGCCAGGACAATATATATATTTTTTAAAGTAATTTTATTACAAGGTGGTGAAAAAAGCGGAATCTTTGATTCTGGATAGTATTTGTGAAAGAAATTCAGACATGACATTTGTGAACAGCATTTATTTACTAGTAAGAATTAAAAACCTTTAATAGAAAGTGATCTTTCAGATGCCCTGAAAATTCCATTTTCTATCACCAACTGAATGGCCAGGCTTTCTTTAATGGACAGATTATGGGATGGAAAACACTACTAAATTCCTTCTAAAATCTTTGATGCATGAATTTAGCCATGGTTTATATGTGGACAAGAATTTTACAATAAAAGCTCACATGCAGAATAATAGAAAATACAGCTGTGATTTTTAAATAGAATATTTATTTTCAAAGATGCTATGAGTAGTTATTAAAATTTTATTTATTGAAACCAGTTATATGAAAATTACTGCAAACTGGGCTTATAAATCTAAATTCAAACAGCAGAACTGTGGCTTTTTAGTCGATTTATTTCATACTTTCAAAGTGTTTTTTTTTAAGTTTTTTTCCTTTCACATTTACATATTTCCTGTTGTCTTTTCTGAGGCAAACTAATGCTTAAATGACCTTAAATGTCAATATTAAAAATATAACATTTTCCAAATAATGGTTAAAGCCTTACACTTTCATTTAATTATGAAATTAAGTCTTGTCAATTCTCCTACATACCTCTCAAATACATTTGCTCCAAATGTACTTGCCACTGCCTTAATTCAGGCCTTCCCTCATAGCTCCCTTCAATTTCCTCTCTCCCCCATGTGTTCCCAACATGGTCCATTTTGTGATTCAGATCATGCCACTCCTCTGCTTAAAACTGCTCTGGCTCCGCATGGTGCATTTTTCGTGTTGGTTAGCACGGTATCCATGGCCTTCCATGACCTGGTCATACCCTCCTCCTGCACTTCTCTCTTCATAGTGTTTTGCACTACATGAATTAGCTGTCATCAACTATTTGCAGGCCTCTGCAGAGCTCTTCTTCCTCCAGACCATCCTTTCATACTGAGTTGTTGGATTCCATCATCTTTCCCAACCCAGCTCAAACATTACTTCTATAAGGCCTTCTTGAAGCCCATCCAACTTCAAAATTAATCTCTTATCACATTGTATAATTATTAGGTTATATGCTTGCCTTTCCTATATCACTGTAAACTTATGAAACCATAAAGGCGCTTCATGTTTGTTGAACTGAAACTGAATTTGATTTAATGATCTGAGTAATTGGGAAACAGAAGTAAGTTTCCAGAGTGATTCACAGTGGCCAGGATGATCATGTTTCTCCACAGTAAACATAAACCTTATGTGTCTTTAATCACAGGGATTACCAGGCCCTCCTGGGATAGCACACAAAAAATAAACTTTTAAATATAAATTGTTTCTGGCTTACTGCAAAATACATAATGTTAAAGAATGGTTTATTCAGTTCACACTGTACAGTAAGAATTAGCATCTATTAAACTTTATCACACCCATACCAGGAAAAGTAGTCCTGAAACATTGGAAACTATTTTGTGAAATTTCTTTAGGAAACAGTAAAAATTATATCAGAGTTGCCTATTATCAAATCCCAACAGGACAAAAGTAGGTGACACGAGAAATACAGGGAAATTTTGTGGCTTGAAGTATTTATGACAGAAGGCAGGCACCAAATCATGGAGCAAGCATTCAGGTGTATAATCTTCAAGATGCAAATTTACTTTTCTGTGACTAGGGCCATAACAGAGTTCTCCTTCTGGGAGGAAAAATACTAGGGACTTTGCACAAATAATACAGGGTTTGGCAAAAAGTAGGTTTACAGTTGTAAATGACATTCTTTTGAGTTAATAAAACTATTGTAATAATCATAACCTGCATGTCTTTTTCCATACGAAAAACTACAAACCTACGCTTGCCCACCCCTGTTTTTAAGAACAGTCTCTCCTCTTACCAACATACACGGTAACTTAAAACTTTAACTACAGGACTATCCCTAATAGTCATAAGAGCTTAACACAAGTAATTTGTCCGCAGCATTTAAAATCAGCTCAAGATTTAACTTTCTTCCATGTTCTTTTCTGCATTTTGCAGAAGTTCCACATTACTTTTGAAATAAAAACTCAATTATTTGAAAGAATATCAACCATATTAGCTTAGTCCATTTTTTACCAGTTTCTCTATGAGAATGCCATTAGATTTTTTGTTTCATCCAAGGCTCATGTTCTAGAATTCTATTCATTTATTTTAATAGCGCCAAGAGAAAATCTGAATGAACTATCCAGTTCAGAAGGAAACTTCTTGTTGCAATGACACTTCGAATAATTCCAAAACTTTTTTCTTTAGCCAGGATATAAGATATTAATTCAGTCACCTGGTATTTCTTAAGAAGTGCTGTACTATGGTAACCATATAAAGCATTTTTTCTTCAGTGGGCAGATAAAAACAAAACCAAAATAAGAAGGGAAGTACTGCTAAATCAACTTCATAACAAATATAATTCTAATGCAGCAATTATTCCAAGTGTACACATTACTTAATGTGTAATAGTATTAAAAACTGCAAATCAACTATTTTACTTTAAAAACTAAGCCTAACAAACCCCAGATAATTCTAAAATCTATTTCAAATTAGTAAAATGGCTACCATCAGTTTTTTATCCCCTTCCCCCTCATATAAAACTTTGAAATGGATACTATAAAATTTCTATATGTTCCTTCATAACACAATTTTCATTAAGCATTAATGAATAAAGGGAATATCACTTTCCCAATCTTTGATCGATAGCTCTTTTACAAAAAAGGTATAAGCCATAATTTAATCCTTACATTCAATTCTTTTCCACTTATTTCATTAAGTCTACCTCTCTTTTGTATCTTATTTCTTGTGTGGTACAGCAAAGTTTTACGATTTGAAACATAATAATCTGCTGCCATGTTTACAAAACTGTCTAATTATGCTAATTTGGGAACTGGCCTTTTTATCTGGTGATTTAGTTTGCAGTTAATCAAAAAAATAAATCAATAAATAAAAATAAAAATAAAAGGCCCCATCAGCTCACAGGAACACATAGGCAGCTTTGGGCCACATGCCCAGGAATTTTCTGATTCATTTGGTAACCATCAACTTCCCAAAGGAAATATTTGAAATTCCACTATTAAAAAAATGTATAAACGAGAAAAAAAGTGCTACAAGAAAAAAGTATTCATTAACATAAGTGCTTTTTCATTTCAGTGAGAAAATTATACTTCAGAACACAGGTCTGTTCCAAAATTTTGTTATGCCAAATAAACTACTAAAATATTGTATATACATAATCAAATTAGCTCTCAGAAGTCAAGAATAAATGAAAAGTATTTACATTATTTAGATGAAGAGTAATCATAGCTACTTTCAAGTTAACATGTCAGGGTACACGTGAGAAAAATCTAATAGGCTAAAAAGAAGTCAACTGGCATTTTACACTTTTAAAGATTACTTTGCTTATCTTTTAATAATTTAAAAAAGTTGGTAAGAACAAATCTTTCTCTTAACAATGGAAACTACTTCCTTTGTGTGCCTTTAATGATACAGGTAAAAAGGCAAATATGACTTGTTTAAATAGTAGTGACATTTCAGACACCTTGCTGAGATGGAGTAATGGCTCCTTTATCTACAGCACAGCTCTTACATACCTTAGTTATAACCAAACCCCAAAAAGTACACCAGAGGTCCTTAAACAGCCAACAGAAATGTTAGAAGGTTCATGTGCTCAGGCATTCTGCTCTCAAAGGTAACTGAGTTTATTCACTTTCTTATAGACAATTCTAATGAACTTGGCTTTCCAAATCCACAAGATGAAAAGCAACAATTATGAGAAGCTACAATAGGCAAAGCACACTGATAATAGCAAAATGTAGTATCTGAGAGATTACATGCCTGGAAAGTCAAATGGAAAGGTACAAAAAAAAGGCATAAAAAGCCAAAGTTGACTCTTCTGTTACTTAAGAGTAATCATTTACATACTTAAGGAAACTCTCAAGTCAGCATGTTAGTACATTATATAATTGAAATTAATGATGACCTTGAGTCTTCAATAAAGTTCCTTCCATTTAAGTATACATTTTGATATTAGCCTACTTCTTAATAGGGTGATCACATCTAGTTTGCTTGGGACTCTCCCAGATTAATCAAGCCTGTTGTCCTGACATAATTATTACTAGTTCTCCTTTCCGCTTTCAAAGTGTCCTGGTCTGGACTATAACTTTCAGGGACATCATACTGAGTATTTACTATATGCCAGGAACTATTTACTTCAGAAGCTTTAATTTACCCTCACAATCCTATGACATGGGGTATAATTATTATTCCCTTCTTATAGATGAACTAAGACTCTGAGAGGATTTAACCTCTGATTCAAGGCCTGTATGTGAATAACCCAGGCAACTGATACCAAAGTCCTAGTACTTAAAACACTGTAATACATAGTAGTATCTCCTAGGAAGACGGGCATGGAATGGTGGGGAGCAGAGGCAAGGGAAATATCCAAGTTTTTAGAAGGAGTAAGTATCAAAAAAAAAAGAAAAAGAAAAAAGAGGCATCGGTTTTCTGGAAAATGTCTGTACAGTCCTTATGATTTCTACAATCTCGTAAACTTGTTAATACTGAAACATCTAAGAAAATCTTTGAAGGGTAAAAAGTTCAAATTTTTGTGAGCATGGGTTTTCTTAGGAAACAAAAATTCCAAAACAATAATATTTCTCTATTTCCTCTTTTATTTTTTACTTCAAAATTTGGGGAAAAATAGTATTTAATAGTCACACACAAAAAAGCAAACTACACTAAAATGATCAAGAGTAGTCACGAATATGAACTCAAAGGCTACACTTTATACTTCATACTGAAAAAGATGCTACGTATCAGCTAGTTAGTCTTTTAAACAGTGGGATTAAGTAGGTTACAAAAATAAAGAGGTTCAGAGACTTATACTTATTTTTAGCATGGTTTTCTATCTACTTAACTGCACTTAACTTACAGAATGGTTCAAATTATTATATTTACATAGTATTTTCCTGTTTTGTAAAAAGCATTTCCATATTTGATCCTCAGCAACCAGGTATGGTGGACAGATAGTATCATTCTCTATTATGAAGAAACTGAGGCTCAGAGAGATTAATTTGCTCAATTTTGACAGGAAATTGAAGAGGAGCGATGACTTCCAATTCTATGTAGAAAGAAAGCAATTACTTAAATGCTTGAGAGCAAAAGAAAAGCCCAACTTCCTTCTTGGCTGAGATAAAATACAAAATATCTATAAATTCATGCTGTCTGAAAAGCAATATTCACTGGAGCCTGCCCGCACCTCTCCAGTAGCTTTGCCAGTCATAAAAAAATGAATTTTCATGTTTGTTTTGGATCTCAAACTATTATTTAGTTTGCAAGCAGAAACTAATATATAAAGAGCAGAACCAGATTGTTTCTTGAGAGGCAAATGTTAATAATGGAAGGTGTTCTCAACTCCACTATGATTTACCATTGCTGAAATTATTCATTAACTTGAAAACGCTTTTAAAACAATTTTCTCCTGAAGCTCATTTGCCAGATTCCATAAACTGGCTGCTACAAAGGATCTGTATCAGAGAAACTCCAAACTAACAAGAGGCTTTTCTTCCAATCTACTAAAAGGTACATTAAACACCCAATGCTGGCCACATTATTTTACATAATGATGGAAAACAACAGCTGATAGCCAGTTTGGGACAAATGCCAACTGTTCCCATTTGTCTGACAATATTAAAAAATTAATTGCTACAACATTCAGTTTTCAAAGAATATTGTTATCTCTAAATGAGAAAGCATAATCAACTAAAATCCTAAAAAAGACTCAAAATAATGGTGCATCTCTGATTTGCAATACTAGTTTTAAAAATTTTAATGTTCTGAAGTATAAGTAAACACATCTCAACAGCTTTATATATTTTCATATATTTTATTTTTTTAACACTTAGAATTTTGCACGCTAGCAGTAAAATATTGGCCTCAATATTTTACTAATTAGCACCGTAAACCTTTTAAAGCTAACTGGAACAGTTTCATTGTAAATGATTGTAGAATAAAATAATCATTTCAAATGCCAAATCAGTCTCAAGTAACACGTGAACCATTAATTTTATCATTATTTTTGGCTTTATGCACAAAGATGTATTTCAAAGATGAACTTAGTAGTAAAATCAGTTCCATCAATCTAACAAATCAAAGTACCACAGTTTAAAGCAATATTTAATCTTTGAAATTATTATATAATTAAAGAGGCACATAAGAAAGTTGAGAAACCAGCTATAAAAACAAAAGATACTACATAACTTAGTTTCTTATTTTTTAGAAGAATGAGGAAAATTCCATGGTACAAGTATCAGCTATGCACATGGTTTAGTATATGTCAATATCTTCATGCTTTACTTAGGAGTTTGGCCTTACCAAAAAGCCATCAGAATTTTCAGGGTAATTCACAGGGACAGCTGGAAGCCTGAAATAAAATTGCTCAGTGCAAAAGATCCCAAGCCATTCACGTAATTTTGAATGAAAACCTCTACATTTAACTCCTATTTGTTTTCAGCTGAAAAATCTTTTGAAAATGTGGAAACATATATAATTATATTCAAATTACTTCCACACATTAAAAAAGGGGGATTTTTTCATTTCCTGTTTTGGGATAAGAGTATTTTTCAGAGCTATGGGGTTAAGAGTTAAGTTCAAAGCCACGACTGACTACGTACTAGCATGCCTGCTTTGCATACCAGTAGAATCCAGTCCAGTTTTGCCATTTGTGGATAACTATGACAAGATACAAAAGCATGTGTTTGCCATAAATAGCTCTGGCTAACAGCAAACTGCTCACACTGAGCAGATCAAATTCTCTATAAGGAGAGCAGCCTGGACCACAGCCAAATCCCACTCTTACTGTTTAAACCTGCTATATCAATTCTTTTTTTTCCAATTTGCAAAATATATTAAGAAATAGTAGTTGAAGTGATAAATATGAGAAGTACTATTAAACTTGTGAAGGACATTTTACAAATTATTTTCATTATAATCAAATACACAGTAAGAGCTTCCCTCTTTTACTACTTAACTACTTAGAAATGTAAACGTGAATTAAAAAACAACCACCCTAATTTATCCAGAGAACAAATCAGGTACTGAAGAGTATTTATGTCAAAGTGCAAAAAAAAAAAAAAATAATAATAATAATTTCTGATTTCCATATTAACACATAAGAAAATAAATAAACTAATGCTTATAAAAGTATTCCTCTAAACAACATTTTATATTAGTTGGCTTTAGGATAGTGTACTTTTTAAACCAAATAAACCCAACTGGAAAATATCATGCATGAACGTTGTATAAAAAAATTCTTAAATGACCAGTGCAGAGATTAATAATAGCATTTACCTAAGAAGTCGTTTCACATAACATTTGCAAAATGTCCAAGGAAAACAAGGCAACATTCCGTAATATGCCACAATTTTTATTGCAACGTGGCCACTTTGTGAGGGTAGGGAGTTTGATCTCAAAAATGTTCCATTTAAGGCTCTTTTATACAGAAATTGCCATCATGACTGATAAAATATCTTTAGTGTTGCAAGAATTACATGGTAAACATAAAACTCCTACACTTATTCAGTAGTGTACACTCAATGGAAAACAAAAAGGCATTAATAACAGCTAGTTCTTTTAAGAAGATATGCAGGTAACAGGGATGAACACTGAGGTACTAGGATAAGTTGATGACACAGTTAACACAACTTAATTGGCATTCCTTTTGGGGGTGGGGAGTTAAACTCAATACAAAAAAGTGCTTTCAATGCATAGTGTTATATCCGTGCTGCCATGTCACAAAAATAGGCTTGCCAAGGCAGGTGAGGTGTATAAATGCTGGAGCCTCACAGAACTGCAATCAAATGCAACTATAAATAATACTGAATAAAGTTTACCATCTGACCAGTGGATAATACTTTCAAGGCATTCAATTAGCTTACCCTTTGCAGTATTCTAAGCTATTCACATTGACAATCACATTCATTGTAGTGCTTGCTGCAAGGGAGGCATATAACCAGTTGTTTTGGCTAAAATATCATGGGAAGGCATTCCTTGGATTCTACATCAAAGTAACAGTATTAAACAGTCTAATGGCAATCACTGATAGGCTGCTTACATGAATGATATCTCCTTCATTCATTATGTTGGAAGGACCCGGTGGGAAGAGGAAAAAAAAAAAAAACGGAAACAAAAACCTAGTACTATTCCAATTGACTGAGCTGGAGAAATGAAAGCTCCTTAAGATCCAGATGGCACTTGACTGTCATTTTATAATGGTTTTCCTTCAAGGGAAACTACTACATTGCCTCCCAATTTCTCTCCAAGTGTTGAGCGGTCTTTTATGTCATCCAAGCCATTTACTTGCCACTCATGTTTAATACCTAAAAAGAAAAAAAGTCCCATTACCTTATTATAATTAAGAAAGAATAATTCCGCCACACAAAATATTCAATGTTTGTACCTGTAAATTTCTTTTTAATGGCATCTTTAGAGCTGGCATAAATCATCTTGCTTTTTAAAGGTGCACTTTCAGGAGCCCTACAGAAGAAAAAACATGTTGAATCCCAATGAAAAGAAAAACAAAGGCAAAACTGACTATGTTAATAACAATCCTTGCATTTTAAAAGTACTTTTTTCTTTTGTTTTTACACACCAGAATATAAATACTAGGTCTTCTTTCTTAGACTCTTTTGTTTCGTATGTGGCATCGTACAAAGCATATCGGCAATCATTCAGAGGTAGCAACTTCACAAAAGATGTGTAGGGGTCCTCTACAGTATCACCAATGTCACCCACCAAGATCTGCTTTGCTTCCTCTACAATTATTTGTCTTTTGTCATCGCTTAAACAGAAGAGAACTGCTTTCTTTCTTTTTTTGATCTCCTCTTGTGTGGAAGATTTCCTTACTTTCATATCATTAAAAACTTTGATGACTTCATCATTCACTGTAACTCCAGAAGCCTAAAAATAATAATAGAAAAAAAAAGAACAGTAATTCAGAACAACTATTTTGGTTTAACCAAAATTACTATTTGCCTAGAGAGGATTCACTTTCGTCTCGACATCAAAAATTGCAACTTTCCACGCAAGTAGTCCAATCGGATTTGCCACGTTTTAAGTATCAGTATACGATGTACCTAAGGATTCTAACTCATCCTTGCCCCATTCATCTTTTCTAAAGTGGTTTGCCCGTTGAAGTAAATAGAAGGTAGAAGGAAAGGGACAAATACAGGCTGTCCCATCCCTGAAATGTTTCCTCTTTCACTGGGTGATGTCAGAGCTTCAGGAACAGCAGTAAAATACCTTCTGTATTGTGTCAACTCTGCAGGCCTTAAAAAAAACACTTTAGGATTTCAGTTAATGCTTCTACTATTTTTTTTCTTTAAAGTCATCCTTAGCCAGTGCCGTTTCCTCATAAGGAAACAGAATCAAGTGTAAACTCCAAGCCGCCCACAGCTTCAACACAACCGCCTCACGGCGCAACTGAAGGCACCGAAATTAACGGATCTAGTGTAAAAGCTTTTTTAGCGCGAGAAAACATTTTAAGGAGACTTTTCCCACTTCCGTCATCTCCCTCAAAGGGGTTTTATCACAAGCCATCCAGACCCCCGCCAAAGTCTCCAGAGCAGGTCCCAATTTTAGGTCGCGCCTGTTAGGTAAAATCAGGCAGCTAAGGGCCAACGCGGCATGAGCCGGGGAGCTCCGCAGCCTCCCGCGCCCCGGTCGCCGCTCCCAGTGGCGCGACACCTCCGGCCGCCTCCCGCCCCCCTCGGGCCCCAACCCCCGACCCGCGCCGGGGTCCGGGCCCGGGCCCGACCCGCGCCCGGACGCTCCCGGTCCCCAGGAATCCGAAGCGTGGGAGGGCCCAGGTGGAGACAGAGCAGCGGGGCCGCGGCGCAAAAGCGCCCACCTTTGAGGCCCAAATCAGGTTAAAATGGCGGCCTCACTCCCAGGCCCTGCAGGGCCGGCTGCTCGCCGCGCCCTGGCCCTCGACCCCCCGGCCGACACGCCCGCCTTACCATAGTGCTCCCGACTGTGGTTGCGGCGGCGGCTGGGCTCCGGCTCCGTGGCACTGGGAGGAGAAGAAGGAGGGGCTGACGGACGGCAGCGAGTGCGGGGCACGCCGGGAGCTGCAGCCGGAGAGGCGGCGGCGGCGGCGGCAGCGGCGGCTCGGGGGGCTGCAGGCAGCGGGCGGGCGGTCACGTGGGCACGCCCCGGGCCGGCCCTTCGCCTCCCGGCCCCGCCCGCGTCCTCGACCTGACCCCGGCGCGCGCGCCCAGCAGGCCCTGTTGACTGCGCGGCGGTGACCGGAGCTCGGGAGCCTGGC
Source organism: Mormoops blainvillei (assembly GCA_004026545.1). Lineage (NCBI taxonomy): Eukaryota > Metazoa > Chordata > Mammalia > Chiroptera > Mormoopidae > Mormoops > Mormoops blainvillei. Next base: position 118,736 of record PVJD01004690.1, read on the forward strand.
GGAGCAGCCTGCCGCCTCCGGCCACCACCCCGCCGCCTCCTGGGGAAGGCGCTCGGCTCGAGGAGGGGCGTCTCCCGCTGCCTGCGCCAGGGCGCCGCTCCCGGGGTCGGTGCGTGTGCGGGAAACGCCGCACCAGGGTGTCTTTCTTGTATTCACCCGTGGTTGCCACCGATAAGGGCCGGATTCCAGCGTTTTGAGTCATTTTGGAAAGCCCCCATAAAGAGATGGCGTGAACTGTCAGATCTCCTTCCTCCAGTGAAATGAGACAAACACTGTAGGGGGTTACTCAGTTGATTGAATTACTCCGGGAAAAACAAATGATAAACAGGTGGAAAATCACTTTCCAAACTCTGTGGTTGAAATAATAATAGGGGAAAACATTGGTAGTAACACCCCTTGGTAATAATATCCTTTTATGTATCAGACCGCATAGGAAATGGACTGTAGTCTCTGCTAGCAGTCTTTTCTTCATGAAGCCGCAGCTATGACAGCTGACATCAAATAAGTGGACCCAAGGGCAGAGATTCCTCCCTGCTCTTGGCAATCACAACCTCTTCTAGCAAAGCTAGTATAACTGAGCCAAGGCTTTTCTCTAACCAACCTTTTTAATACTTAAAAAGTATGCCATTTATCAGAGAGAAAAATGTCACTTTATACTTCAAGGAAGTTTTTCATAAAGGTTAAAGTAAACTTAGTTTATAATGAAAATGTAATAAATGAAACATTTTATGTGTCATCTATAGTGAAAAAGATTTAATTAAGTGTTTAATAACTTTGGGTTGATTTATGCCTCCTTTTCTCCGAAACATTTACGAATTCCATCTTTCTTTATTTGTAAAATTGGTAAAATAAATTTAAAACTCTGATCAATAGTGAAACTTACTTTGTGAAAAAGACATGCACTGAAAAGGTAGACTTGTTATTGTCCAAAACTGTTGGGAACAAAATAGTAAGTCCAGATAAACCTTGAAGCCAGCTAAGCCAGAAAGAAGTGCAGTGTGCTTTGGGCTGGGAGTCGAGAGACTTGGGTATTAATCTCGGCACTGCCCCTGTCTCTGTAACCTCCACAGGCTTTCCACCCCTGCAGATCTCAGGTGCTTCACCTGTAAAACAAGTTCTGGTGAAATTATGTTTAAAGTCCTTTTCGGCTTTAAAATTCAGTTTCCTGCCCTGGCTGGTGTGGCTCAGTGGATTGAGTGCCGGCCTGAGAACCAAAGGGTCGCTGGTTAAATTCCCAGTCAGAGCACATGCCTGGGTTGCAGGCCAGGTCCCCAGTTAGCGTATGAGAGGCAACCACACATTGATGTTTCTCTCTCTTTCTCCCTCCCTTCTCCTGTCTCTAAAATAAATAAATAAAATCTTAAAAAAAAATTCTGTTTCCTAGTATATCAGTGTTTCTCAGGATATAGTATGTGTATATTCTCAGGATTAAGTAAGTTTAGGGATGGGAAAATCATAATGGGAAGGGGTTATGCCCTAGTTTGTGTGATAAATTCTTGTATCCAAACTTAATATATTTCAAATGGAGCATGTTAGATATTGCCCGCTGAAGCATAGATCTAGTTTTTATGTCCATAGGTTGTCTTTGTCCTCTTAATGGGGAGATTGACTTAGCTTACAGATAAAGATAGAGAAGAAAATTTCCCAATGTCTAAGTACAAACCCCAAGTAAGTAGATAGTAACACTTTAACATTTATCTGGTACATTATAGTTTATGAAACCTTTCCCTTTCTTTATCTCCTTTGAAATTCCAAGGAAATAATGGAGAATGGATCACCAAACATCTGCTACGTGTAGGTATTGGCCACTCTCCTCCTTCCTATACTCTTCCTCTCAGGGTCTTCTTGCCTTCTCAGCCTTCAAATTTGCCACAAAGAGATTCCACAGAGGCCACAGTCTTGGCAGAGACCAGCTCTATAGACTGATTCGGTGTCAGATCTTTTCCTACCAAACCTGGGGATCCCAAAGATGTCACATACTCCCAGCTGTGACATCAAGCCCTTTCCAAACCTCCCTGTCCCCTTCATCCTCCCTAGACTGTAAGCTCCATTAGAATCTGAGCCCTACTCATCTTTGAATTTCTGGAACCTGACATATAGTAGGTGCTTAATAGATGATGAAGTAATAAACTTAAGGTGTTTTAGTGCTATAAAGAGAACAAAAAGGAGACTCCTGAAGATTGCGAGGACTTTCTACCTGTCCTTGTGAGGCTGGCTCTTAGGATCTTAGGGTCAGAAGAAACTCTTTCTCTTCATACCTGCTATTTATAACACCCAACACCACTTATTTGGTAAAGGGACAGCATGATCAAGCATTGTTGCATGAATTTTGGCCCCTGTGCAGTGGAAGGGTCTGAGTGTCAGACATCATATACATTAGTTTCCATCACCTCAAATTTAGTGGCTCAAAAACAACACAAATTTATTGTCTTACAATTCTGGAGGCCAGAAGTCAGAAACGATTCTTATGGGGCTAAAATCAAGGTATCAGCAGCACTTCTTCGCTTTTGGAGGCTGTAGAGGAGAATCTGTTTTCTTGCCTTTTCCGGCTTCTAGAGGCTGCCATGTTCCTTGGTTTGCGGCTCCAGTTGCACCACTCCCCCCTCTGCTTTACTCATCATCAAACCTCTGACTCTCCTACCTCCTCTTTACTTTAAGGACCATTGCGATTACTTGGGACCCACTGGATAGTTTAGAATAATCTCCTATCTCAAAATCATTCTGTTAATCATGTGCAGTTGACCATTTTGCTATGTTCTGGGTTTTGGAGTTTAGGACAGGGACATCTTTTGCGACCATTATTTTGCCTATCATACCACATCTGTTCCATTAGCAATTTCAAGCCCAAACAAATGATTAACAGGTGGGACAGAAGGGCCCTGAACAATCCAGTACTACAACACACATCTAAGCTATAATTTTCCCTTTGCTGGACACAGGGATGGCAGCAAAAAACAACCACTGGGAACTAAATGAAAGTAACCTAAAGGAGGATGGTTCTGAATGGAATCTCAGCTCTGACACAGTAGTGTCATTTATTTAACTGCTCTAAGGTTGTTTCCTCATGTGTAAAATGGAGATTATGTTACCTCCTCCCTCCTGGGATTATGGTGAGGATCAAGTGAGATAATGTATGTAAAGCTCCTACCAGCAGAGGAATAGGAACCCTGGGGCTGTTGTTACCATCAGTGCAGAGTGAACGAAGGTGAGAGCATGATTTAACCCTCACAGGCAACAGTCATGAAGCATCCCAACTTTCACTGGTGTTGATTTGTAAGACTCAGCTAAAGTTTGTTTACTCAAGATTTCTTAGAAAATCAGGAAAGTGAACACCTCCTAATGCATATTCTCCCGAGAAACAATCTAAGTGGAGTTTCTGTGGCATGTAAAAGTTTAAAATCACTTTCGAGTCATATCTAAAACAATAAATTTGGAAGATTATGCAGCAAAATTTTGCTTGAGCTCCACTCCTTGGCAAGACACATCACTCTCAACTCCCAAAGCCTCTTCCAGACAAAGGCAAATGAAAGCATGAAGACACTCACGACTTCAAAATGGACCTTTCTATCCACGTGCCTTCTTACTCTGACCCGTCCCTCCTACCCCACGCCTGAGCTAAAAGACTGGTAAGGAGGCAAGTCATGTGCTTTTCTAAATTCAAGTTTGAACTTAGAACTAGAAAATAAAAGTAATGGGAGATGTGTCAGAGTTAGTCTCTGTGACTCACTCTCTGAGCCACAAAACTCACTTTTGAGTCTTACATGTCTCATCTCTAGTTCTTTCTACTTTAGGAACATGATTTCACAGTTAAGGAATTTAGCAGTCTAAGTCACGTGAAGAGGTAATGAGCTAGGATAGCAGCAGTGAATTGCAGTAAGTAGTGAAATGTAGTTTAAAACAGTTTCAAATCCTATACTTGTAAATTCCAGTTTCAGTTATTAACTCATGTTTATCAGATCCACTATCAGTTGCTTATTATAATAATTCAGTCATCACAATACGTAGCAACCAGTTGCCTAAATAATACAAATGATACAAAAACAGCATCTGAGAAAAGCCACTTGCTAGTAATGTATTTAAGATGGAAATCCCTTTTTTAGCTTACTTTATTTAAAAAGCTGTAGGTTTTTAAATCATAGACAAAAATCGTACAGACATGAAAAATGTAATGTGAAAACCATGTGTTCATAGACATGAATATGAGAAGGCAAGAGATCAAAAACATTCAAGAATGAGAAGAGTTTATTCATTTCATTCATTCATGAGTTCCTTCATTTCATTTATTGAGCACTTCTGCTAGGGGCTGGGAGTGCAAAGATAAAAATAACACAGACCCTGTCTTGAAGAAAACTAGTTCTGTGAAAACACAGCAGGGAAGTCAATATCTGTGGAGTAATCCTGTGCATAGTACAAGGGCATGTTTACAGGACGCTTTGGGAGCCCTAAGGAGGGCCACCGGCTCAATCCCGAGTGAGCTGGGTCTTAGGGACTAATGGGGGTTAACTAGGCAGGTAGGGAAAGGGTAGTCAGAGCAGAGAGAGCCGTGCGAGTAGGGCACAGAAACCCCAAGGATGTACCAGCTCTTATCTATACAACCACAGGCAGAACTTTATTCTGCAGGTGGTGAGGTAGACAATAAAGATTTCTTAAATGTGTATTTTTAGTAACAGCTCTATTGAGATATTATTCCCATACCATAAAATTCGCCCTTTTTAAGGGTTTTTAAAAGATTTTTATTTATTTGTTTTTGGAGACAGGGGAAGGGGGGAGGGAGGGAGGGAGAGAGAGAGAGAGAGAGAAAAACATCAATGCGCCCCCTACCGGGGGCCTGGCCCACAACCCAGGCATGTGCCCTGACTAGAAATTGAACCATCGACCCTTTGGTTTGCAGGCCAGCACTCAGTCCACTGAGCTACACCAGCCAGAGGTACTATTCACCCTTTTAAAGAGTACCATACAGTACTTTTTAGGGTAGTAATAATTATGCAATCATTACCACTATCTAATTTTAGAACATTTTATCACCCCCAAAAGTAACCCCCACATCAGCAGTCACTCTACCTTCCCCCTTTCCCTCAGCCCCTGGCAACCTCTAATCTTCTGTCTCCGTTGATTTCTCTGTTGTGGACATTTCAGATGAATGGAATCATGTAATATGTAGTCTTTGTGATGGGCTTCTTTCATTTAGCATAATGTTTTCAAGGTTTATCGATATTGCAGTATATGTCAGTACATTATTCTTTTTATAATCAAATAATATTCTGTTGCATGGATAGGCCACATTTTCTGTGTGCATTCATCAGCTGATGGGCATGTCAGTTGTTTGCAGTTTTTGGCTATTGTGAATAATGCTACCATGAACATTCACGTACAAATTTTTGTGTAAACATTTATTTTAATTTCTTTGAGGTCTATACCTAGGGGTGGGATTACTGAGTCATATGGTAATTCATGTTTGACATTTTGAGGAGCTGCCGAATTTTTCCAAAGTGGCCACACCATTTTATAATCTCACCTGCTCGTACAAGGCTCGAGTTCCAGTAACAAGACAACACTTGTTACTGTTTGTCTTTTTTACTTTGCCATCCTAGTGAATGTGAAGTATCTCATTGTGGCTTTTATTTGCATTTTAAAAAAGAAAGATTTTATTTATTTATTTCTAGAGAAAGGGGAAGGGAGGGAGAAAGAGAGAGAGAAACATCAATGTGTGGTTGCCTTTTGTGTGCGCCCAGTCAAGGACCTGGCGCGCAACCTAGGCATGTGCCCTTGACTGGGATTCGAACCGACAAACCTTTGGTTTGCAGACTGGTGGCCAGTCCACTGAGCCACACCAGCCAGGGCTGATTTGTATTTTCTTAATGGCTAATGATGTTGAGCATCTTTTCTTGTGCTTATTGACCATTTAAATATTGTCTTTGGAGAAATGCCTATTAATAATATCCTTAGTCCATTTTTCATTTTTTGATTATTTGTCTTTTTATTAAGTTGTAAGAGTTCTTTATGTATTCTGGATGAGTCCCTTATGAGATATATGATTTGCAAAAAATTCCTTCCATACTGTGGGTTGTGGGTTGTCTACACTTTCTTAATGGTGTCCTTTGAAGCAAAAAAGTTTGAAATTTCCTTGAATTCTACCTATCTAGTTTTTCTTTTGTTCCTTGTGCTTTTGGTGGCCTATCTAAGAAGCCATTGCCTAAGCTATGTTTATAAAGGTTTGCTCCCATGTTTTTTCTAAGAGTTCCAACTTTATATTTAGGTCTACGATCTATTTTGGGTTACTTTTTTAGTATGATGAGGTAGAGGTCCAACTTCATTTTTTTTTGCATGAGTATATCCAGTTGTTCCTGCATCATTTGTTGAAAAGATTCTTCTTTTCCTCAAATTTGTTTTTTGAATGCCATTATAATTATGCCAGCAATCATATTCCAAAATGCTATCAACTTTTAGACTTATAATTGATTACTGATGAGTTAAACTGATAAGAAAGGGATTTCTTGCTCTGGCTGGTGTGGCTCAGTTAGCTGAGGTGTTGTCCCACACACTGAAACATTGCTGGTTCAATTTTCGGTCAGGGCACATACCTAGGTTGCAGGTTTGATCCTTTGTAAGGGTGCATACAGTAGGCAAGCGATGGATGTTTCTCTCTCACATTGATGTTTCTCTTTCTCTCTCCCTTCTCTCTAAAAATCAATGAACATGTCCATGAATGAGAAAAAAGAAAAGGGATTTCTTTTGTTTTTCACAGCTGGATTACTTATGTGTCTGAAAATTAATTTCTTTGTAAATCTATCAAGGGAAATGTTTTATTTACTTATTTACTTATTTATTTATTTAGGTATTGAGTTCCTATTATGTGCCAGAAACTGTGCTAGATACTGGATATAAAATGAATTTTTATCAAGGAGGTGTTTAGGGGCAAAATTCCAATTTCTCAAAATTTTTTTCTGGTACATTGCTTAGATCATTTTTTCCATTTTGCTTTCTGATTTGCCAAAAGTAGTTTCAGTAGGATGAGTTTTTTCTCTTTGAATGTTACAACAAAGGTTTGATTTTTTGATTAGTTTCCTGTACATAAAATTTGTTTATATTTTCTGTACATTTAAGTTTTTACGGTACCTTATCAAAAAATTTTGATAATGGCACTTGCCATTATCAATTTTCTTTTCTCTTGTTTCTAAATCCAATATTTTCAAGCATATGGTCCCTATATTTATGGAGTTTGTAGTCTAGTGAGAAAATAGCGGGTCCCTGATACAGATTAAGGGAATCCATTCTCACTCCACCGGTGACGTAGCCCCACTGATCACATTTTCGCTAACACCAGTGTATGTCTAACTTTAAATTTTACCAGTTTGATTGTGTGAACTGGTATTTCACTATGATTTGAATTTGTACTGCCCTGATTATTAGTGCTATTGACCATCCTTAGCTATGCCAGTTCACATACTTTAAAAAATTTTCTTAGCATCATTTTTAATTTTCCTTATTTGTAATAGTTCTTTATATTCTTATGGTCACTGTACCAGCACTTCGTCTGTTATATGCATTGCAAATATCTTCTTCCATTCTCTGGACTACCTGTTAATTTTGCTTACGGTGCCTCTTAAGTAAAGAAGTTAAAAAATTATGTGATAGAATGCATCAAGTTATTCCTTTAGGTTTGTGCCTTTTACTTTATGTTTACGGTTTATCTTCCTCTTCTCCCTCCCTTCCTCCTTTCCTTCCCTTCCTTCTCCTCAGCTTCTTTTTCCTCCTTCTCCAAGACCCTTCTTCCTTTCTTTCAAGAAATCCTTTCTGATCAGGTATTGGATGAGTTCAGGGAATTAGTATTGAAGTTTTTTTTAGAGTAATAACGATATTAAGATCTTTTTGTTTAGAGTCCCTTTTTTGAAAAAAGTATTTATTTTTAGAGAGAGGGGAAGGGAAGGAAAAAAGTAGGGAGAGAAACACTGACGTGTGAGAAAAACATCAGTTGGTTGCCTCTCACATGCACACCAACTGGGTACCGGGCCTGCAACACAGGCATGTGCCCTAACTGAGAATCGAACACGTGGACTTTCACTTTGTGGGATAACACTCAACCAACTGAGCCACACTGGTCAGGGCTAGAGTCCCTTTTCTTTCTTTCTTTTTTTTTTTTTAAGAGTCCCTTTTCTTTTAAAGATGCGGTCTGAATTATTTACAGGTGAAATAGTGTGATGAGTGGAATTTTCTTCAAAATAATATGGGGCAGGAGTTGCAGGTGCAGATTAAGCAAGATTGATCATGAGTTGGTAATTGTCAAAGCTGAGCAATAGGTACATGGGGGTTCATTATACTATTCTGTATATATTAAATTTTCCCATAATAAAAAGCATAAAAATAGAGAGGAAATTCTTTCCAATCTTGATATAAAAATATTTTCCTATATAAAGTTTTGGGTTTTTGTGTTTATGCCTCTAATCCCTGGGTGACTCTGAAAGGCAGCATAGAAGAGAACCAGAGAATAGGCTTTATTGGGCTATTCAAACATGGTCAGGGAGAAACGCTTGTTTGGTTGGTGGGGCCCTATAACAATCTTTGTCCTGGGAAAGCCCTTTCTAAACCAGTGAGGACAGTTTGTCTTGGCTGTGTGGAAACGTGCTTTTTGACCCAAATTTGAAGAATGAATCCCATTATTGTCTATGAAATAGGAATAACGAAAGGAAGTATTTGACATTTCTTAAAATATTTTTAAACACTTGGTCTTTCTTTGACTATTATTCTTTTTTGGCCATTGGTCAAAAATTTTTTTAATGTGATAACGGTAATTTTTTAACTAGTAAAATAATTTTGTTAAAGTCTTCATCTCAAAAACTTAGATCATTATATTTTGCCCTTGGAATGCCTACCTTCAAAGTAGATGCACATTTACAGAGGAAGTGCTTCTTCCACATTTGAGTTTGGGGAAGTGGCAGATGTTTTTAGATCTCCCAGGAAAGAGTTCAAGCTAAGAGTCTTTGATCTGAGGGGATTTCTAACACATGTGAACTCTTACCATACTTTCTCTAATTTTACCAGATGTAGCCAGATTGTTCATAGTGAATTTATCAACTTAAAACTTGCATTAGTTACAGATCTCTTGCTTTCTATTATACAGGATGGATTTCCAGATGGTCTTTTGATTTGTAATTTGCTCATTCCCCTCCAAGAAATTGTTAAGAGATGGTCTGGACTGGTGGGTCCTTTATCTTTGTCCTAGGAGATGGCATTGTTAGGCCATCCAGTAAGTTAAACAAATACAGTACTTTGCAGACTCTGCCATAGTTAATTTAGACTTTAGAGAGGAAAAAAAAACTAAACCTGATTTGGAGTGGCGTGGAGGAAGAGTATTAGGAAGAAGAATGTGGCTTGAAAAAAATTTTTTTCTTGCTCAGAATTAAAGTGAAAGTGTCTAGTCTCATTGAGATCCATGGAGTCTCAGGATGCAGTTAAATACCCTGTTGAAACACAACCAGCACACATCTCCTGGCTTGCTTTCTTGCAAGTTTTCACAGCCATCGTATTTTATTGAGTACCTATTATGTGCCTGGTATTCTATTCGCCCAACTCCTTCTCAAGAAAGGCTTTACTAACCTGTTATTAGCCCTAAGGACAAGCTAAGCAGACAATCCAGCAATAGTTCTTTAAGCAGATATACAGAGTTCAAAGAAGTGCATTCTGGTTGCATCTGCTTATCTGTCCTTATGATTAAGAAGAGATACTTCTAAGGGACTCAGAGAAGAGATACTCTCATCTCCACCAATCCTCAACTTTCAGTAACCATAAAAATAAGAACCATTATAAAGTGAGAAAAAGAACATCAAATGCTTCACTGTCTCTGTAGCTTCCATTTTGCACCGAGACAAAAAAAAAACACAAAACCCAAACCTAATATCACTGATGAATTTGTGTCATTTCTACTACCCACTAGCATATTTCTCATCATCTGATCCATAACTTAAGATCAACGTAAAAGAACTTTGAAAGCGTAAGTTCTTTTGCTACCATAATGTTGCAGACTGAGTCATTCTGAGTCATACTATTTTTTGAACCCTTCAAATAGAAACTTGAAAGCTTAGGATAAACATAGAAGAATATCAGAGATGAGATAGTTGAATAAAGTTTGAGTCTGAAACAATGAGAAAATGACTATAGGGCATTGTGCTACCCATTTATTTACACTGTAATTCTTTCAAAAAGGAGTTTAAAGTTGCTTAAAAGACATAGGGTTGAGATATTGCACTTCACTATCCATATATTACATTTCAATTTTGTTAAGGGGCACAAGGATGATGAAACATTAAAGTTTAGCCTTAAGTTTCTTATTGGTCAAGGCAAAAAGGAAAGTCCTTGAGTTAAATACTTCTAATTAGCTAATAAAAAGAAGTGTAAAGTTTGTAAGGAGAAACAGTTTTCTCCTGGAACTAAATACCAAGAGAAATTCATTGAAATGAAAAAAATTAAAAATTGGGTACTGTATGCATGTTTCTTTTTTCCTCATTTACCCCTTACAAAAGTACTGTGATGCATATTGTATCATCTTCATCTTATGGATAAGGAAACTGAAGATCACAGCAGTTGTGTTGTGTCTAGTTGTGTTGACTAGACACAGCCAGGAGTTGAACCCCGATATCTCTGAATTAAAAACCTGCGCTATGCTGATCACTACCACTCAGTGGACACTCCCGTATAGTTTGTGTAGTTTTGGACTGCTGGTTTCTTTTCAGTGGGACTGTATCTGAAATATTCTGCAGCCTGGACTGAGGCATAGTCCATCCAGAATAGTTTTACATTTGCTTCTGTTAGTCACAGCAGGTAGGACTAACCCCTAAGGGCTTCTTTTCTTAGAATCTTGAGGTAGAAGCTTAGATGACTGATTTGAGACCTTTTTCTTTTCTAATGGATGCATTTAGTGCTGTGAATTTCCCTCTCAGTTCTGCCTTAGCTGTGTCCCATAATTTTTGATATGTTATTCTTTTTCATTTTCATTCTGTTCAATGTACTTTTTAATTTCTCATGATACTTTAAAGATGTGATTAATTTAAGGATCTCAAATTGAGAGATTACTCTGAATTGTCTGGGTGGGTATAATCTAATCACATGGGTCCTTAAAATTAGAGAACCTTTTCTGGTAGTGATCAGAGGAAGGTGTGACTATTGAAGAAAGGCACAGAGAAATGTAACTAACTGGTAGCTTTGAAGATGGAGGATGGGGGCCAGAACCGAGGCAGGTGGGTGACCTCTGGAAGCTGGAGAGAGCATGGGAATGAATTCTTCCCTACAGTCCCTAGAAAGGAAAGCAGCACTTCAGAAACTTTATTTTAGCTCAGTGAGACTCATGTCAGACTTCTAACCTACAGCTAATAAAATTGCATTTCCTAAGTTGCTAAGTTTCTGGTAATCTGTTATGGCAGCAACAGAAAACTAGTACAACTAAACTTTCTATTCTTTCATTTCTTTCAAGTGTGTTTATAATTGCTCACTGAAGCATTTATATTATGCCCGCTTTAAAGTCTTTGTTATCTTGGCCCTGGCTGGTGTAGTTCAGTGGACTGAGCGTTGGCCTGAGAACCAAAGGGTCGCAGGTTCAATGCCCCAGTCAGGGCACATGCCTGGGTTGTGGGTCACGTCCCCAGTAGGGGGCTAGCAAGAGGTAACCACACATTGATGTTTCTCTCCCTTTCTCCCTCCCTTCCCCTCTGTCTAAAAATTAAAAAAAAAAAAAAAAAAAGAAGCTTCGTTATCTTAGTGTTGCCCTTGTTTTTTCCATTTAGTTTGAGATCTTCCTGGCTCTTGGTATGAGTAACTTTTGGCTGAAACATGGACATTTTTGCATTATATTACGAGACTCTGGATCTTTTTTAAACATTCTCTTTTAGCTGGCTTTCTCTGACCCCACTGAGGAGTAGGGGTACTACCTTGTAACTGCCAGGTGCAGGTTTTAGAAGCCCAAGTTTCCCACTCAGCCTCTGTGGACACCAGAAAGGGGTGCCCCTCCTAACTGCCGGGCAGTGGAAAGTCCTGGCTTCTCACATGGTATCCACTGACACCGTGGGAGAAGAGGGGGGTACCTCATTACTGGCCAGTGGGAATGAAAGCCCAGAGTCCCTACTCGGTCTTTTCTGACACCACGCCAGTGGGGATGATAGGGCACCTCATTTTATCCTTAATGAGGGCAGAAGGCTAGGCTCCCCATTTAGTCTTTGCTGGTGTGTCCGTGAGGCCAGGTTTTTTCCTGTGGTGTTTGGCTGGGATAGAGAGCAGTTATGTCTAAATGGGTTTTCCTTGCTATGCAGCTCCTGT
>PVJD01004691.1:0-130965 GCA_004026545.1 Mormoops blainvillei
AATATGACATTGTATTTTAATTTGTTTGACAATATATTAACTAACTGATTAATTGATGAACATCAATTTTGAATTTGAGCTCTGTGGTCCATCTTGAAAGGGTCACTGTATTTGTAGTTTAAATCAGTTTCACTGTGATTACATTTAAAATCATAGATGCTAATAAATTGCCTTAAAATTTTTATAGTTACCCTATAGATCTATTACTTAAATATGTATTAGTAAAGTAATACATATTTGTATTTAATAAATGAACATTCTGAATCTAGATGCAATGCTCATTTCCAGAATTAAGGTTCCTAAGGGAGGAAACTAAATTTCTGCTTGTGGAAGCTAAACATAATGCTGCATAATCGATTGGTTCACTTAAAGGCATCAGCCATGCTCCCTTTGATGATAGATTAAGTAAATATGAGAGCAGACAGCAACAACATTATGGGTATTATACGGCATATTGTAGCAAGGATTATGAAAATTGGTCGTGCTCTTGAGCAAGCAATATGGATGAAAAGGCTTTATGAGAAATGTATTTACAAAGAAATTGAGGGAAATATTTATATTAATTATAAAAGTGGTGAATAATGATATATAGAGTACATTAAAACCAAAATAATTTTTGGGGGGATTTTCCAGAAGCAGAAAAGAGTTCCTGACCTTTAAGAATAGCCAATATTTTCATCTAGGTTTATTCTTTACGCAAAGAAGAATGTCCTGTTGCACATGAAATGGGAGAAGAAAACCAGGCTGAACGAGAGACGATTACAATCCCTAACAATTTACAACAGAAAGGCAAAAACGATGCAGTTGACCGCTAACACTAATCAAATGAGCTACAGGCCGGATGAGCAGGATGACCTCTTAGCTTTTCTTGATTGTACACAACAGCCTGGAAACCCCAGGGCAGGGGAGAGGGTGCTTCCACGGCGCCAGCTTGCGCTACAGGTGGGCCCCGGGGTTAAACCACATCAGGAGACAATGGTGACGCTACATTGTACGTGGCTCGTAGGTCTGACTGACAAAGCTGGGACGGCTACAGTAGGAGTGGCTTCATGCAGAGGACGTAGAAAGAACGGGCAGCTGTCAATGGCAGCCTTTTGCCCTCTGATCTTACTATTCCCAACAGCGATAGTCAACAGTGCCCTTTCTCCTTGTCACTGTAAAGTCAAAAACAAGGGTATGCCTAATACAACACAGAGAACATGGCACTGTACTTGGGTCATGTTCATTACATATGCCTTGGTTAAAATCAATCCCCTTAATAAGCAGCTGGTGATGTTTCAAGTAATTTGAATCTATTCCCAATGTTGCCACTGAGTCACTGATCCAGTTTTCCCACCTCCGAGAAGGGACTGACACCCACAGCCCGCTCCCCGCTTTTTAAACAAAAATGTGGTGAGATGAATTTGCACCCAAAGCTGCTACCCATAGAGGGTGACAGGACATAAGGAAAAGGCTGCAGGCTGTATTTTGTTTCCTTTCTGTCCATGATAACGATGTTCCTTATCAAAGTGAATTCCAACTCCTACTGCTCATTAAGGCTGTCATGTTTTTCACAGACTCATCTGCCTTATAATTGAAATTCTTATTTTAACAGCATTATCTTAATGTTATTGCCAGCTATGGAATGTCTTGTGAAGAGTGCAACATTAAAGTTAATTTGGCCCTACATCTTTGGTAATGGATACTGTCTGGAATATAATTAACTATAGATACTCATACTTGGACTGAAATATGTCACGGCTTCTTCCTCAATTATTATAGTTTGTCTTAGGCAGCCCTTACCGTGGTTGCTTATCATTTCTCACATCTGACTAATCCCATTTTGCTCACGGTCTTTTGCTGTTAGTGTGGCAAAAATCAGAATTCCCAATGATGTGAAGTTTCTTTTTATTTCTCTTTTTTTATTGTTAATTAAAGCTGGTTAGGCACTTCAGTTGAGCTTCCCAGGAAGAAAAATTAGATCAGTATTATAATAAGAATTAAGAAAGTGCTCCTAGAATGATAGCCAATGAATAATTTAAAAATATAATATAGTACATAAAAAAATAGATCAAATGACCTATATTGTTAATTTAAGTGGCATCTTCCATTAAACAAAACCTGCAGTTCTTATAATTTAATGTCTATACAATGCTACTAAAATAACTATATACGTAATATGGTAATAAAGTAAAACAATCTCACTTAGTAAGTTTTCATTCCCATTCAGATGGGATTTCCCATAGCTTATTGAACAAATGCCTGGAAGAACATACCAAGCAAACACTTCATACTTTACATACAAATAGGTCAAACCAAAAGACTAATAAAGCCTTAAATACTAGAAATTAACTTTTAAAATTTAAGCATTTTAAAAATTATTGTCAATATCAAAGTGATAAATCAAGAATTCTAAGATTCAATTAAAATTTAATCTTTGATGCCTGGGGTTTGCTTCCAAATGATCACAGTGGGGGCAGGGTGCTGTGCAGAAGGCAGTTTCATAGAAAATGAAACAAGATTATGAGTCACCAACTACTAAGGTTGGGCAATATGATTCCTTTCTTTCTCGGTGTGCTTATACCTGTTTATTAAAAAATTTAAAAAATTAATATCTGATATTAATATTTTATTTATTTAATGAAGTCATTTCATTAAAGAAGGTCTCATAAGGAGCTGGAAAAATACAACTATTTTATGAAGTTACTTTTCCAAAACTACATGTCTGGATCCTTGTTTTATAGGCACATAGTAGATATCCCCTGCTTTCTGCCTTATATTTTATAATATTCCTCACTTACTCTCTGCTTATATGTCTACGAAAAAATTAACATTTGAAGGTATGCATGCTTATAAAGGGGTAGACAAGTTCCACCTAATAGAAAAGAAAATACAGTAATGATTCCCACCACATAGCTAGTAGAATGGCAAAACAAAACAAAGAAATATCAACAATACCCAGTGCTGGTAAAGATGCAAAGCAATCACAACTTTCATACATTGTTGACGGAAATACAAAATGATATAGCCACTTTGGAAAATTGTTAGAGTTAAACCTACTTTTACCATAAGACCTAGCAGTCTGTTGAGTATTCACCCAAGAGAAACAGAAACATATTTTCATGAAAGATTTGTATGCGAAAGACCTGTATATAGATTCATCCACAGCAGCTCCACAATGAAAATAACCCAAATGTCCATCACCTGGTGATTGCGTAAATAAACTATGACGCATCCACATAATGGAATGTTGCTCAGCAACAGAACATATGCTGATGCCTATAATCCCATGGAGGGATCCCGAAAGCATGAGGCCAAACGAAAGAAGCAGGCACCAAAGGCTGCACAGTGTGTGGTTCCGTTCATACGACTTTCCGGAGAAGCCAAACCCTACGAACATCAACGGGATGGGGAGTTGCTGGGGCTGTGGCCTGAGGGATGGGAGTGGCTGCAGAAGCAGAGGTGGGAACCTTCCGCAGGGAACACATTCTACATCCGGGCTGAGGCACCTACACGACAGACTGTATACACTTGTGGGAATGGATGGAGTGTGGGTGAGGATTTTTATTTCTATAATCCACCTTTCTCTATTTTCCGAAGTTTTTAATAATTAGAATGTTTTAATTTTCCAATCAGGGGAAGAAACTCACACATCTTAAAAATTAGTGACTACTGTTTGACGACTGCATAGCCTTGATAATTCAAGAACACGTCAATGATGTCAACCATGTTTCCTTTCAGTATTTGATAAAAACGTGTGCATGGATATAGGCAGTTATGTGTGCATACACTTACCCTTCGTTCAATGCAATGAGAGACTGACTGGAGGTGTTTTAGTGAATCAAGTATTATGACGGAAAGTGATCAGATATTAATCTAACTATAATAAAATATCTTTATTACTAATCATCCCAAAACTAAACTTTCTTCTGATGAATTAAAACTCTTCTGGGATATGATGGTGCTTCAGGGACATCATCATACACATCAGTTATTTATTACAATATATGAGGGCACATGGCACAACAGAGCTAGTCTGAGTGGGACAGAAAGAAAGGAGCAACAGCAGGGGGAGGGGGTAATTAAACGGTGAGGTAATTAACACCAAGTCATTCTTCACAGGAGGTTTGAAGGTGTTCTAGAGCACTGACTATATTATAAACATCTCTATGTGGTCTGCAGTGCCTAGTATAATGCATCACTCATTTTCTTGTTATTTTTCTTTTAGGCCAAATAAATGAGGTCATCAAAATTTAATGTACTTTGAATAAAATGTTACATGGAACTGCTTGGAATGCAATTTGTATTAAGACAAAATTATTTTATTTTCAGAATGTACTTTTAAAAAATTCACAGAAACATAGACAGAGAGGTCATAATGTGTCATTTAAAAGAGAGATTCAAGGACCACATATATCATACATGCTTCAAAAATTCATATAATTTTGAAAGAGTGAATATTCTAATAAGTTATAAGCAAAAAACTTATGTAGGATAACTTATGCATCTGGGCAGGGAGCGGACATATGGGACATCTCTACACATTCATCTTAATTTTGCTGTGAGCTTAGAACTGCTCTAAAAAATAAAGATTTTTTTAAAAGTATGTAGATTTAACAATACTTAATATTTACTTGCATTTGCTCACATAAAGTACATAATCACTTACATTTACTTTTTCCCTAGGATATATAAAAATTACATATATATGTTATATATTATATAATATTATCTCTATATTATATATAGAGAGAAAACATACTGGTTGAATAATATTTTACAATGTGGTTGCCAAAAGAGCTGTTCATTCAAAATCACTCTTTTCTAAGCAAAATTGGCTTTTATTTTTAAAAATTAAGTCTGAGACATTGTGTGTGTATCTTAGCGCATTAAAGTAAAATCAAGTTGCAAAACTGACTGATTAGAACAGATGTACCGTATCCAGAAAAACCAATAAATAAGACAAAGCCACGGAGTCCTATCTACTTTGTAACTCAAATCTCTAATAAGATCTTAAACACTGAATTTTCCCCCCACTCCTAATTAAACTCTTATTCACAAGCGTAGGGACTGTGCTCCTATATTAATTTCTGTATTCTTAATGCTCGACATATAGGAGGTACACAGTAAGAGTTAGATTGGTATTTAAGTAATGAATTAATTAACTAATTAATTAATCTCAAGTCTCTATCCCTTGAGCTATCCATATTGCCAGCCACAGGTCTTTGCCTTCACCATCAACCCTCGGCAGTTTAAAAGAGGTTCTCATGCGGGTGCTCTAGAATCTCTCCTTAACGAGTCTTTCTTGTTATTCGTCTTGCCAATCAGTATCGCACCCTGAGTAAGCTCCGCTGTGGGCTTCCCTCACTTCTGACGGTGGCTTTAAGGTCATCACAATATAAAGTCATTGGCCTTACTACATGTCAAGTTTCTTTGCTTGGCAATCCTTTTGTCACCTTAAGATAATGTTTTTCATTTATTTCTTCCTTTATTCATGCTTTCTCTTTTCTTTTTTCCCCTGAGACGAGCAGAAAGAGTTCAATTCTACCAGAGAGGCAAGTTCTTCTGGGACAAGGAAACAGGGGAAGCAAAGGCAGGGAAGGGATACTGGGTGAGGATCAGGTGATTGGAGCGAGGTGGCAAGAAGAAAGGGACTGGATCCCTGGAGGTACATTATGCAAAGGAGTTTCGGATTCTACTGTGAGAGAAGCGAAACCACTGGGGAATCTGACATGAGCAGATTTGCCCCCTAGAGAGGTCCCCTTGGGTAGTGATGCAGAAAAGAGCCTGGAAGAGGGAGGGAGGTAAACAGCATCGGGAAGACCAGGAAGAAGGGAGAGAGGGATAACGGGAAACAGAAGGGGAAGGGTCAAGTCGAGGAACATGTATAAAGGACCCATGGACCGGGGGTGGGCGTGGATTGAATGTTGGAGGGGTGGGCAGAGCAGGGGAGAGCAATGGGGGAAAAATGGGGACAACTGTACCTGAACAAAGATTTAAAAATTAACAAAAAATAAAAGTTCAGGAAAAAGAATCCTGAAGGCTTGAAATAGAGGAGGAGGAAGAGTGGGGATGAAGCATGGATTTAAAATATATTTAAGCTGTAGAACTGACAGGGCTCTATGACGGACGAAAACAGAGAACAGAGGAGACACCTCAGACAACCCCCAGGCCTCAGCCTTAAGCAGCTGCCACAGTCCTCCCGAGGGGGCTTCGCTTCTCCACTGTCATTCTGAAGTCTCACCCTTACACCCTCAGCTCATGCTCTAAAGGTGGCCCTACTGCAAATATTACCATAAAAAAGGAGAAGATCGTCCAAGGTAAACTGCTATCACCTGGCAATGCTCAAAATGTTTTTTAATCTACCCATTCATTTTCTTATCTTTTCTCAACTTTCCAAAATTAATCCTTTCCATTTTGTCTTTCCAAAAATTATACTTGCTTTCTTGATCCTCTCCCTTAATGTACATTTTTCCCCTTCGATATCTCTTCTCCCAAAGGAACTTTCTCTTGAACCAGTCAATTTCTTAAACTGCCATCTCATTTCCTTGCTTTCAATGCTGACTTCTCAAAGTGGTCTACCCTGTTGCAGATACTTCCTCATCTCCAGCCCAACCCCATCGTCTGGTTTCCACCATTCCATAGAAACTGCTTCCTCCAAAGTCCCCGGTGACAACACAACTACCCACTGTCACCTCCCACCCTAGAGTTCTTCTTCACTGACTGCTTAGGAAATGGATGCTCTCTTTGCCACCTCATCCTCTTGGCATGTCTTCTTTTTCTTAATGTTAATGGTCTCAAGCTTCTCAATTTGCTTCTTAGGCTGTTAGTTGAATCTTTCTTTCCTTCAAAATTCCTTCAACGTTTTAATTGTTGGAAGTTTTCTAGAATCTGTCTTTGATTCTCTTTCTCATCTCACTCCCGTGAATTCAAGTACTTGCGAAGAGCTCCGAGCATTGACACCCCCACCTCTCTCTGCCTTAGACTCTAGCTCCATATTCAGTCAGTCATTTAGTTCTGTACATTCTCTCTCTTCACAGTTTTCAAATATGTTTGCTCCTTTACATTCTGACGGCCATGCCTTCAGGGGCTAACTTCCCAAATGTTGCTCAGTTATTCTTCAAAACAACTGATGTTACAAAATGTTGCCAGTATAATCTTTCTAAAGATCAAACGGAAAGATCTTCTGCTCAACAATCTTGCACATGATTCTCGGCATCTCCTGAAAACGGACTCTCCTACTACACTCTGGTATCTTCTACCTCGATGACCACAATTCCTCCCTTGTTCATCCAATCCTCCCTTTTCCTTCTTTCACATACACAATGCTCTTCCATTTCTGCCTTTTGTTCATACTGCTCTCCCAACTTGCTGTGCCTCACCGCTACCTCTACCCGTTGATATCTTATCTGTCTTCACAGGCCAAGGCCAACTACAGTCTTTCCAGAAACATTTGGCAATATCCTGAGTTTTAAATTCCTTTCCCCCCCCTTTTCTATGTTTATTGCCCTTTTAGCATTAATTACATATTGTTTATCAGAGGTATTTTTACATCTTATCCCTTTTACTCATGTACGAGTTTCTGGAAGATATAGACAATGTCTTTCTAGACCCATCTTCCATATGCTTTGTGTGAGTAAGACTGGTAACTATTTGTCGAGCTAACTTTTCATAGTATGTAATTTCTGTCTAAGATAGACTTTCCATTATGAAATATGCAAAAATGATACTGGGTTGCTATATTTTTATGTCATTAATGGTTAATCCATAGCCTTCCTTCATGAACCAAAAATTAAAAGAGGTTTACAGTAAATAGGAATAAAATTATAAGGTATAAGCATGAACAAACCTCTGTGGTATAATAAATGACCCTTAATTAAAAGAAAATGTATGTTAAGATGAGGTAAAATTTCAGATTAAACATCCTAAATTTTGACCTAGTTACTACTTTATTTTCTAAGCAAATTATGAAAACATATGAAAATGTTTACTTAAGAGTTCACCATTATTGGTTTCATAGGGTCTACATTTAAAATACCTACCACAAACTTCTAATATCTGGGATTTCACTTTATAAAGTTTCTATTTGATTTAACAGTGTTTTATAGAATTTTTACAGTCAGTTATTTAATTGAGGATATGAACCCGATCATATTATCTACTGATGCGTGTATTGGAAAGAAGTAGGAAATACAAGTTAAATTACTAACTAATTTTACATGAAATGTAAGTAAAAAACATATTAAACAGAAACATAAATCTAGTGTAATAACAACTGTCATAGGAAACTACAGCTTAATAAAATATTTGCTCAAAAATCATAAAATAACTATTATACACTGCCATCACACAAGGAGTTCTCTGAGACAATCTAAAGATTAGGAAAAGGAGCCAAAAATATTATAGCTACTTTTTGTTGTTGTTGTTACTGATTAACCAATATTAAGATACTAATATTAGTTTTGTTAATATTAATGTTAACACTAAATTTTAACATATATACCAGGAATGCATGTTAAAAGTGTTTGAGAGTACTCAAAAGTACCCTACTGTGTTTCACAGTTTCACAGAAATATAGTCTGTATGTTATGCTGAGCACAGTTTTTCTTGATGGGCGCAGTACATTATCTGTTTTATCTGAGAGTAGGTGAAGGATAGGAGTAGGGTTAAAAATTCAGTCTTTTTACTCAGTAAAAAATCAAGAACACAAGTAAAAAAAATTCACAGGGAAATATCCTCTAAATACTGGCCTTTGTATAGTGCCCATGAGATCTGATTCAGTTTCATTTTGTTTTCTTTTTTTCAGAATAACTAAAAATGCTATACAGAATCAATTATAATTGTGCCTAATTTTTTTGAAGGAGTCTATTTTTATTCTCCTTGCTTTCCTTGAAGAAAAGTAAAATAGCAAAATAGCAACTTAGTCACATGAGGGCATTTTTATAAAAGGGAATAAAATATTTCTGCTCTACAGTGTTTCTTAATCTTCCTACTTAAACATCTTACTATATATAAAGTATAAGTAAAATAATAAACATTTAAGTAAATTACTATGCCTCGAAATGTGTTGATTAGTCACTAATAGCAATCTGTGGCTTCTGCTTCTTTGGGGTTATTATTTCAAAGACCATTTCACGCATTACTTCAAGGCTCTAACACCACATTTACTTGCACATAACGACGGCCGCTTCGCCATTCTCTGTTTCTGCATTTGCAACAAAGGAACACACTAATACTGTCATTACCACAAATAAAAATACTCACTGTATTCCACAATTCGCAACATTCAAAAATGAAACTAATTAAAATGCAACTCATCCACCTTTTATAGCCAACTTTGTTAATACAGATGTGAACTGTTAATTAAGGGATATCAAGCACTCCAGGGACTAAATGGAGGCCCTTTCCTTCTTCCATCATACCTGTATCTTTAATTCCTTTAGCTCTTATCTGTCAGGGAAGGGCTGTCAGGTGAGCAGTTTGTTACTCTTGCCTAGGCTAATAGATTCTCCAGTGGCTTTTGTTACAGCTCATGTCATACTATTAAAACTACGTGCCTTGAAAATGGCATAATATATGTCACTGAATCTTGTCAACTCGAGATAATCAGACTCTGTTTGGCTTCACAAGCAGATGAAGATTAGAGAAGCAATATAAATATGCAAATCACAGAGGGCCCCTTTCGGCACCACTGTTCCTACCTCTAATGGCCCTCGCAGAAAGTCTGTCTGTTCAGCTCCTACTTCCAGTGCTACGTCAACGGAAGCAAAGGGACGGCTGGCCATCTGCTGTCGCTCTCGAAGAAGTTGCTAGAGAGAGTTAAAAATGATTCATTTTAAAATAGGTTTAAAACCCATTAATTTCAACAATATCTGGTTCTATTTTGAATAAATGGCACTCAGAATTTAGAAATCGTCTAATACACATATCCACATCTAGATCACTAACAATGAAAACGGTTTTCTCTCCGTGGCCTGGGTTATATTACCATAGAGGCTTTAAATATATGGCGCCTGCAAAGGGCTTCTTGCTGACCTCTGTCCCACCCACAGGTCTAATGAAATGCACTCGAAAGCATTTTGAAAACACCAGATGGAAGGTGTTACTTAAGTAACAAGTGCTATTATGATAATGGCTATGCCAAGTTTTCCAACTCATGCTTTTGTCTTAGTTGAAAGGAAGTAACAGTAAAAATGTTTAAGAAATGTTAATGAAAATGTGTCGAAATTAATAGAGGTGAAAGGAACATACACCTTGCAAGACTAAGTCTTGTAAGTTATCGAGATCTCCTGTCAGTTGCTAAGGAACCAGCAGTTGTTATTGGCAGCATTTACAACTTTATTCAAAACCTCTCTGTTCATTATTTAAAATGAAGAATGATTAGTACATTGCAAAAATTTTTGCCAGGGCTTCACTGCTAGATATTTGTTTCTTTTTCCTTGTGCCCATTCTGGGCTTTGGCCAAGCTAACATCAATAAACTAGCAAGTCCCAACCACTTCCAAGATAATTTATATTTCTGCCTCTCCTTGTAATTACCATATTCATTAAGTTATGATAGGAAAAAAATTGATGACCAACAGTAGATATTGCGAATCTTGCTCTTCTCATTCTATAGAGCTAATAAAATTATTATTAAATATTAAAAGTGGATGAGCAATGCAATTAAATACCCTTTCAAACGAGGAGAAAATTGTATCATTGAAGAAAGACAAAATCCTTGAACACAATGGATGGTTTCATCATTCATTGAGGTTATTTTAATTCACTGGTATTAACTTAAAACATTAACTGGCCTGTAAATGTATACAGTACTGTGAGGCATCATTCATAAAATTCCCTTTGAGATGATGAAGGAACACAAGCCGACACCTGATGGCAGTTTATTATTTAACATTTTGTTCTAACACTTGTGACACAGTATTGATGCTGTTCATGAAATGTGCAGCTAGAATATAGCTTAAGTCCTTGCTTTGCCATTATTAAAAAGAGAACATGAACATGCCGATGCAGGACAGAAATAATACAGCTCTTATGGGGTAACAGTTTTTTCTTAAAATGAATATATCTATATCAATCTATATATGTTATATATCTCTCTATATATATATGAATAAAGAGATACTAAAACATTTAAAGTAAAAATAAATGTGATCTAAACCACCAAATTATTTGCTTCAGTATAAACTCAAAATATTATTAAAAACGCAGTTGCTAGCAAATAGAATCTTGCTTGTGCCTCTCTCAATGGGAGTGGCCAAGTGAATTCTGGGTCTATGTAAATGAAAACAATGTTATTTCAAATGCCAAGGGATATCAAGTGTAGAAAACACCATGTTCTTTGTGGTAAAAACACACGTTTTCACCAACACACACATACACAAACACACACAAATATGCAAAGTACCTTTGCTATAGCAATATGCAAACAGCCTTGAGGAAACTGCAAATCATAGTTTAGGTTTGAAAACAAGTTTCTAATATTTGTATTAAAAAAGTTTCTCTATTAATACTAGTTCTCCTCAGCTTACCAATGGTAGCTCATATAATTACATGATTTTTTGTGTGTGTCTCGTGTATATTTTAATATCAAGGACAATATTATAAATATCAAATTACTCATCCTCTTTCATTACAATGCTATAACAATCTATCATACTCTATGTTTGTGATTTTTGGGCTTTCTTTATAAAAAATTTTTTTTATTGTTGTTCAACTAGAGTTGTGCCCATTTTCCCCCCATTACTCTCCCCTGCCCTACCCACCTCCCATCTCCCACATTCAATCCTCCCCTGCGTTGTCTTTGTCCATGGGTCCTTCACACATGTTCCCTGACTTGACCCCACCTTCCATAATTACATGATTTTTAACAAAATCAACAGCTTCTGTTTCCTCAGCTTACCTTTCTCCTACATCTAAAAGCCCTACAAAATATAACTAATGAATAGTCGATGCCACAAGTTGTAATAAAAATCTATAAATATTCCATATTCACTATCTTTGACAAAGAATAGAGTTTTCTGGAATATATTACTGTGATCCCAGCATTCATGATAAAGAAAAATCAGTGACAGTCATATTTTTTGCTCATCTTTTTATTTATTAGTAGAACACGGAAGTATTTTCAAAGATTCCAGTTTGTCTTCTGAGCTCTGAGTTTCCATCACTTTTTAAGAATTGCATGCCTACTACAGTACTCTCTGTAAAGAAGCAGAAGAAGAAAAAAACAACGTTCTTACCCAGGACCACAACACTACCGTCTGTAAACAAGACATGATAAAATAAAAATAATTAGGACAGAAGGTAGGATATACTAAAGGGTACAAACAGGGAATTAGCTGAATGGGTTTACTCCAGGTCACTTAGCAGAAGGCTGGTTCAAGGACACTGGCTGACAAACTGAGTTTCTCACTTCGGGAAATTAATGTAACTGTTCTGACGGTGAAACTTAGGGTGAATCACTTTCTCCTAAAACCCTCTTGCTTTGATGTGATGGCCTAAAATAATACAATGCGATAATATTATTTGCTGCTCATTTCTGGCCCTCGGTATCATCGACAATTGTCCCCCTGCTCCTTGCCAGTTAATATCCATATGAATTACTTCCCAAATTTTGCTCCCTCTGTGTCAAAACAAAGAAGAGGTAAATAGCAGGCTCACAACTTAAATTCTGTCAAAATTTATTATAAATACTGAGAAATGACATAGCTACACTTGAGTTAGAAGAACCTGCATTTGAATACCAGTTTTTATACTGACTAGTTGTTCCAGCTTAACCGAATTGCTGAGGCTTCTCTAAGCCTCAGTGTCTCCCGCCTGTAAGGTGCGGATATGAACACGGCCTGTACCCACACCTCACAAGTTTGTTTTGAGTCTCGGTTTCTCCACCCACTACTGGTTGGACCACAACCAAATTACCTTTCAGGCCTTTCTAATGCTTATTCTTTCTCTCTGTGAAAAGGAAATAACAGTAACATAAGGTTGAGACTGAAGAGAGAATGCCCTTGGATTGCTCAACATGGAGGCTGGCACATTGTAACACCCACTAACTGTTCATTGGAGCAATTATTATGTTAAATCTCAAGCACTAGTTCTGTCTTTCAAGATAACACAATAATTACCACAGGCCCATTTTCTTCAGCACTCGTGGCACATTTTGCCCTACCGGTCTCCCTTTTAACAAATGTCGCAAATTCATGTGACAGTTGGAAAATGTCATAATTGTGGTAAAATAAATTTAGATGTGGAACTGCTTTCTGTCAATTACAACTAAGAATGATAAAAACTCAACCTAAAAATTAGGAGACTATAGCGTATTTTCTTAAAAACTTTCAAAAATAATTTATGTGATGATTATCATTTTTATATAGAATGAAGTTTAATACTTTGTACATCCATAAGCAGCCATATAACAAATGATCTGTTTTATAACTAATCTGCTACTGCCAATTATCTAACAGAAAGATAAAGCCAAGAGAACAAACTGACCATAATACAATAGATTGTAATCATGCTGCCATCAACGGCGCTGTGAAGAAATGAAAAAATTAAAGAGGTGTTCTTAGTATCATGTTTCTTGTCCATAACCGTTTTAACTATTCAAAATCTCTTACAAAACAAATCATGGATTTAAAAATAATATAAAAATCCATGCTTAACTATGGAAAACATTAATTCTATCAAATGTATACATACATAACAATTCTTCCACTCAACATTACTACTTCAAATATTGAGGTGTTCCCAAATTTCATACTAGCTAATTTGTCAACTACCCTAAAGACGTATGACTCTCTAATAAGCTTTCAGATAATAATCTTTAAAAATGTACACAGAACAAAACAGTAATTAACTCTGTCCCCAACTGTCTTTGTGTCTCCCTCCTCCTAGGTACTAGGTTCTTTCCATCTTTTTCCCACTTCCAAACATCCTCCTACTCCACCTCAAGCTTGAAGTGATCATCTTTCTAATGAATTACTTATTAGATGAGAATGATACCATCTCTTTATATCTTCATGCTTCTTTGAAATCTTCTTTAATGCAAAAATCTATTTTTATTTATTTTTTATTCCCTATAGCACTTAGTTGGTAGTCAACAGTTTTTGATGAATGAGCAAGGAATGAGTGGATTAAAGTATAAAATGCTGTATCATCTGAGTGTGAGTGAAGGCAAGTTACGATATAAATGATTTTAATTATGAACTAGCTTTTAAAACTATTATATGTCCTTTAATATTTCAGAATTTATAGCTTATCCTCCAAAGTAAGTGGATATTGATTTTTTTAGAATGGGACAATTTTGTGAACCTGTATTTTAAATCAACATCAACTTTCATATTGCTCCTAATATGAAAAACAGCCACGAAGTCATCACAATCCATTCATATTTTTAGTAAAAATTATATTCCTACGTTTTTGGAAAGGTATAAAAAGAGCAACCGAAATGACTTATCATTAATCTTGAGCTTACGGTATAAAATGAACAAAGTATTTGAATGAGAGATTAAACAACATTTCACAAAGAATGTTTCTCTTACTAACAAAATCACATTTAACAGAGTACAATAAGTAAACAATCAATTTTGTTCTTTTGGTGTTAGGATGGTGTGATGAAGTAAAGAGAAGTGGCAATATATTTAGTGTCATTTAATTAGGAAAGTATGCTATTCTATCATTTTATATAACTAAATCTGCAAGGCACAGTCCTCAAGCTCTTATTTAGAACGCTGAGAATCTTTTGCTCCTAGTCTTCCAGTCCGAATAGGCTTTTGTAGATAATGATGTTAGTACCCCATGCGAGCAGCCTGTCATACATTTTTGTTTAGGTTACTTCAATTACTTTTTTTCCAGGTTCCATTTCATAAGGCTGGAGTTGCCATAGAGAGTGAGTGCTCTGATAGATCTGGGCAAACCTTCTGGAAAGGGTTTACTATTCTAGATGCCATTAAGACCATTTGTGATTCATGGGAAAAGGTCGGAGTTCGGAAGAACTGTCATGGGTAACATCGAGGGGCTCAAGGCTTCAGGGGAGGAAGTAACTGCAGGTGCGGCGGAAATAGCAAGAGAATGGGAATTAGAATTGGAGCCTGAAGATGTGACTAAATCGCTACAATCTTACGTTGGAACCTGAACAGATGAGGAGTTTTTCCTTATGGATGAGCAAGAAAGTAGTTTCTTGAAATAGATTACACTCCTGGTGAAGATGCTGCGAAGACTGTCAAAATGACAACAAAAATTTAGAATATTACATAAACTTAGTTGATAAAGCAGCGGCATGTTTTAAGAGTACTAACTCCATTTTTTAAGAAAAGTTCTACTCTGGGTAAAATACTATCAAACAGCCTCACACGCTACCAAAAAAAAAAAAAAATCATTCAATGCAGCAAATGTCAATGTTGTCTTATTTTAAGAAATTGCTACAGCCACCCCAATCTTCAGCAACCACCACCCTGATCAGTCAGTTGCCATGAACGTCGAGGCAAGACCTTCCAACAGCAAAAAGACAATGACTCACTGAAGGCTCAGATGATGGTTAGAATTTTTTAGCAATGAAGTATTTTTAATTAAGGTGTGCACATTGTTTTTTTTAGACATAATGCTATTGCACACGTAACAGACTACAGTATAGTGTAACATTACATAACAAAGTACATAACTTTCATATGTACTAAAAAACCAAAAAATGTGTTACTCGCTTTACTGTGGTATTCACTTTACCACAGTGAACTGGAACCAAACCCACAATATCTCCAATGTGTGCCTGTATTTATTTGTGTAGCCTGGATTTGAAAACAACAAAGCCTTACCTATTTCTTAGTGGACAAAACCAGAAGGTGTGTGAAGATATTGCAGAATTTTCTGAAGGTTGCTCCAGGTAATTTTAAAGTTAAAATTGGGATTTGTAATCCTTTCTTTGTTGACACAGATGGCATCACTGATTTAGACTTTGCCAAAGATGATCTCACTTCCGGATGAGAGAGATCATATAGTATGGATTCATCTAGAATAGTCAAAAACTCAGCCATTGCTTGATACAAGACCATTCTTTCTGGTGAGCAATAGGAAATACAATAGACCACTGTAGAACAGTATTTCATTTTGTTTTGCTTGCACTTACTGAAATTGAAACAAAAAGTCAAAAAATGAAATGTTTATTGCTGAATTTAAAGATTACGCTGAGCACTTAAAAATCATAATTAACAATATACAGAAGTCTCGTTAGTTCAACATATTCTTATATAAATAAATAGATAAAAAATATTACAGAAAAAAACACTACAGAAAACATAAGGTGATGGGGAAAGAGAGACAGTGGCGGGAGAAAGTGCTTCGCAGCGATGCCAGGCCTCTGAAGAAATGAGAGTTGACCTGAATCCTTGAATTCTCAGTCAGTATAGACGTGCATCACCAAAACTCAGAAGTTTAACATACAAAAGTGTATTTCTTGCTCGCAGAAAATCATCTATAGGTCCAGGTAACTCTCCATCTGGCCACTTGGCAATCTTGGTGCTCTGCCACCTTAACCCAAAAGGCTTGTTTGAATGTAAGTGCAGGAGAGAAGCTAGTGAATCTTTCCAGTGTCTCTCACATCCATGTTTCTCTCCCTCTCTTTCTCCCTCCCTTCCTCTTTCTCTAAAATAAAAAAGAAAAATAAAAATAAAAAGAAACTAG
This sequence comes from Mormoops blainvillei, assembly GCA_004026545.1. NCBI lineage: Eukaryota > Metazoa > Chordata > Mammalia > Chiroptera > Mormoopidae > Mormoops > Mormoops blainvillei. The sequence goes on from PVJD01004691.1 coordinate 16,650, forward strand.
TGAATCCTGTATGGAATTTTTCATTCCTCAGAACAGAAATGACATTTATCATTTTCCATAAAGAGTCACACAGCCCACCCTAAGTATACGAAGGCCAGAAACTGTAGGAGAACCCTGGAATTTTGGGTAAATGAGATGAGGCCAGAAAAGAACATTTCAGGCAGAGGGGACAGCAAGTGCAAAGTCCCTGGGTGAATTCAGAGCTTGAAGTTTTCAAGAAACAGAGAGATGGCTGAGTCTTATCCGGCAAGGTGGCATGGAGCAGAATGGCCAGGGGGTGATTCTGGTCTCCCCAAGGTTAGGAGAAATCGAAATAACATGTAAATTATCAGGCACCACAGGATCCAAATGAATCAGATTCATTATTTTTTAAAACATAATTCCTCTTTATATTGCTTAGAGAGCCCATTTCTATAATGTGAGATGTAGTTTGGAACAAACAGGCAAAACGAGACAGGCTTTACCATCCAAATAAAGTTATTTAAGACATAACCCAGAAAACAGCAACAGCAGTTAATTGCAAATACAATAAGTATCAAAAGGTCAATTTTGTATGTAACTGCTCTTCAATACAAAAGGCCAGGTGGCTGGAATTTATCTAAGCAAATCAAAATGAGCAAAAGGATGAGTGCTGAAAAGGTCACTTAATAGCTACATCCCCAGAATGGATACTTAATATATTATTCCTCAAAGAGCAAAATGGAAAGCTGGATAATTTCAAATTTTGAAACTTGTGCTTGAAAAAGCAAAACAATTTTTCCCACGTAGAATACCTTCGCCGTCCTACTGTGGAATACATTACTTTCCCAAGTTAGAGGTCTAAGCTGTAAGAGAAATACATGACCCGCTCTCAAGAAGAGCAAATTAATGTCTACGACATCCAAGAGGTACACGATGTGATCAAGTCAACCTTGACGCGTGGAAATATAAAAGCAGCTGATTACAATAAAAACAACACATCCGCTCCAGCTTGTATGCCAGTAATTTATGACTGGAGGCTCGTTACAATAAATCTCAGATCAATCCTTCAGTAGTTTCTCCCTCACTCCTTAAGAATTAATTTACTAAAGAAAGGCTGTTTTTTTTCCTCCGATTCTGGGAATCCATACAAAGCACAAGATCCATTTCTGAAACACAGTATGCGAGCTTCTAGGTTAAGAAATTCGAAATGCGACATAATCCATTTAGCGTTTTCATTTAGTGTAGGAAGAGGTCATGTTGAACATTTAGACCGTTTGCGACAATAATCTGGAAGTTCTTCAAGGCGTACTTAAGTCTTCCTGGAGACATAAATGACTAAGAAACTGGCATTTTCATCTTAATCAATATTTTAAAAATATTTCTCTCCTACAAGGGAAATGTGATTATTTTGCTCTTAGCTAACGGAGTCATTTTCAGTTCAATGTTGAGAAACTCAAAAATGATTCTTTTGTGAAATGTTTCTTTGGGAAACAGAACATCTGTTAATTATAAATTTTTAAGTCTTTATTTGGAAGGTACTTATTTGGAAGGTGATGTCCATTAACTAATCAGTATGATAGATTAATATTCACTTATTTTTTCAATCTTTTGTGAAAGAAGACAAATATTCTTAATAGGTAATATCAGTTTTTAAAAATATTTTAAATCTGAAGGGCAGTTTAAAAGCAGCATAGATTACTCCTGACTGATATAAATTGGCTTTCTTATATACTTGGAACAGTGTGTTAAATCACAAAAATCAGAATGTAAGAAAATCAATGGTCGTAACAGACTCATTGGACTAACTCATTCTCAGAGCTGCAAGGGAAACCTAGAGGTTACCTAGTTCAATTTTCCCATTAAAGCAGGGTCAAAAGTGCTAAGACTTTTCTGACAAATGGTGATCCAGCAACCTCGAATATATATAGCAAAAGAACTACTTTTTAGCAAGGCAGTCTTTTTACCCAAAGATTTATAACATTGTTAAAAAGTTCAATATACTGAATGAAAACAAATTCTTGGGCTCTTTCGAACCATTAAAGTTAAATGGGACACTTCTTATCTCATTTACTAAAATTCCTTTAAATAGATATTATATATTTGAAACTTTTTTCACATGTTCTAATTAAACAATTCCCATATCTTTCATTGTTTATTCATTATTTATGCAAACGTTCTTGGAACTCTAGTGTTCTGAGAACAAGATCATGCAGTGACATTTAAGAGATAAGAAACACTGTCCTGTCCTCAAGGAGCTTACTCATAAGTCTCATAAGTAAGACAAACTTTCTCATGTGACATGGTTTTCAGCATTCTTTCCATGTCCCTTTTAAAATGTAAAATGAACACAATATTATAGACAAGGTCTGACTAGTACAGAAGGTTGTAGAATTATTTCTCTTAAAGTATTCTAAATTAAGAAGCATTTTTAAAAGTTTTGTGTTTATTTGTTTTATTTTTGAAACCCCTCTTGTGTTGGACCCAATCAACAATTCCAGGTCTTTCTCACATGAACTTTGATCAAAACAAGTGTTCCCTACTTAACACTCCTCCGAATAAATTTCTTAAAAAATTTAAATGAAGAACTTCACATTGGATTGGTTTAATTTTTCATGTTTGGTGGTGGCTGTAATTGTTTTTAACCTATTTTTTCCTTGAGTGCAGAATTCTCTTTGATCCTTTGAACTTGCAACTAACACAATTATCTCTCCACAGAGTGTCTTTTGGGTTTAGCTCCTATTCCATTTTCTTGACCAGGTCAACACCATTTGACAGCAAAGAAAAGAATAAAGACGGTGAGTTCTTTTACTTGCCAGCACTCCAAGGCAAAACACAGAATCCACTGAGAGAATGATTTTGCTTTTTATATCCCAGGACTTCCTCCACATAGTGATGTGAAAAAATAGAACAGATAAGATATATGGGTTTAGAAACATTTGGTTTATTTTTACAGACTATATCCACATGTCCACTTCGAGATAAAATAGGTCTATGGTACCTAAGATGTCCCCTAGCTAGCAGACCAGGGACACTTTATTTTCAAAGTTTGTGAAATCATCCTTTTTTATTGTAAAAATTCATCCAAATCATACCTTCCCTAGACCTTTCCCTGAAGAAGTACTTTGGATCTGGTGGGAAATAGGAAATCCCAGCTCTGTGAATGGAAAATGCTCCTGGCTGAGACTGAAGTAGGATAAGAATTATGAAAGAATAGTTTTTGGAATTTATTTGAAGAATCTTTAACTCACAAAGGCCAACTAATTTTATTTGGGGCTTTACTTATGATTTTACATTAAAAACAAATATAATCTTTTAAACTTTAGTGATTTCCCCCCCAAAATTTGACAAAGTAAGGAGACTTGATTCAATTTGAACATTTCTATACTGTTAGATTTTTATTATTTATCACTAAGTATTTTATTAGTTGATGTAATTCAGTAGTTTAGTACTTAGTATTTAATGAGTTATTTAGTGTGGCTACAGAAATTGTTAAGACATAACCTGAGGCTGTAAACAGATTGGGAATAAATGTCTAGTTTTAGGTGCTGAGTATTATTGAAGTTAACTTGATGTATGTGCTGTTCCAACCCACTCCAGGGCTCACTGGGTGTAAGATCAAAACTGACTGCCCTGGGTACCAGGAGAATTCCCAAAGAGCAGTGATGGGAACTAGCACACTTCCTCCTGAAGGTGGGAACCAAGACACCTTGGCAAACTGCTGGTCTTCTCCCCGGCTGTGCAGCCACTCCCGTGGTTGACCGTAGGATGTGGAACGACATTCTGTCAATGAATCCTGTGGTGTCTTCCATGCGGGTCTGTCTCTCTTCCGCACAGAAGCTAATCTGACTACAGGTAATGTGAATCCTACTCTGATCCTTCCATTCCTAACTGCTGATCTGGGAAGGTCCCCACCAAGGAAATCATGCCCCAACTGAGCACTATCCATGGCAAGGGACAAAATCTGCCTAGTTCTGGGGTCCATAATTAGCAAACGCAATAGGTTTATATACCCAAGGCCATTTAACTGTTTAGTTCATATTTGTTTAGAATCCAGGGAGAGAAAAAGAGTGCTAATGACTGCCTCCTCGCTCAGCAACCACCAACAATCACTACACTATTGCCCAGTGTCCATTTTTCTATCCAGTCCAGACGAAAACACCAGGTCATGTTAAATCCTTTGCTGACGTCAAGCTACACTGTATCTGCAGATATCCTTGTTGCCAGCCAAGTTATCCTAACAAAAAAGAAGTTCACTTTTGAAATCTTAACTCACTCATAGCTTTAGATTTTTAACACCATTGCTTTTACTTACTAAATAAATAAATAAATAAATAAATAAATAAATGTTTGGTTAGGATACCTAACTTTATTTTAGCATCTCTTGCTATTTGGTCAAGAACAGCTTTTCCATACACACTTTGAAATCTATTTTGTTAAAATGCTGGGTATACATAAACCTACCCCCATATTCGTATGATTCTTTTTCCTTACTTTTATATACTCTAAAGTGGCACGATCAATTTTCCCTCTCTCAGGGCTTCCCCACCCCCAATCTGGTGGGTAGCTTTTCACTGTTCTCTCCACCTTCTGAGAGTTGAAGCCGTCAGCAAAGCAAGCCAAGAGCTGACCCTGTCTTCAGCTTTCAGCAGGGCGTGCTTCCTAGCCGATGTCCAGATGGCTTCTATTCCCTTACATTTACTCTACCTTGACTTGGTGCCAGTTCTGTAACCTGTCTTGGGACAAAGACAATTTATCACAGGTCATGCAATTATGACTGCACGCACTTGCAGCTCGAGGGATACGTTTTGGAATTAAATCAAAGTGCAGTACTCATTAGAACAAAAACCGAATACCATCTTTAAAAGGTAACTAACCTGATTCATGTACGTGTTTCCATTTAGTACAATCTTATATTGATATTATCTTGGCTCACAAGCACCGATTCTCCATCTCAGGGCTATCACACAGCCAAGTCTCTGCATGCTTCTAATGCTATTTTATTTTTCTCTCTTAATATAGGGTGCGTGACTTTCTTTGGTGACAAAGGTGGTCTATTATATTCAGCCATTAGGAAGGCGAGAGTCCTCCACTGTGCAAGATGCTTTGCTAAGGCTGTGGAGGCTGGAGACCGGCAAGAAATGGCCAGAGCACTTGTATTCTAGATGGATGCTCTGCTTCGAATTGAGGTTTAAAATATGAAATGTTAACTTACAACAGATTTTAATGACGAAATAAGTCATAAATGCAAATGTGCGACCAGTTGTTAAATAAGTGGTGTAAACAAAAGCTATGATCTCAGAAAAAGATGGTATTTCCGCAGGCTAGACTGGTAGTAAAGGGTTAATGAAGTTTGTGAGGTAAGACTGATCCTTAGAGAATGTGTCGGACTTGAACAAACTATATTATATTGATTAAATAATAATTTGGGTCTGAATAATTCTTTTATTTCACAACTCTGTTTTATGAGAATAAAGTCCTTTTCCTTTAATCTACACATTTCTGTATATTATTCCTTTTCATTTGTCAAACTCTATATACATTGTTTTTCTTTCTTGCCTCCTCTCACGTGGAATCTCTCAAACTATCTCATCTGCCTTTTTGATTCCTTTTTAGGCACAGTAACCACAGAAAATAAGTTTTTACTCTTTAAAGACACTGGAAAAAGTCTGTGATATCAGAATTTGAAAAACATAACTACATTTGCATCAACTATTTCTTTGATATAAGCTTTGTTCACCTAACACTATAATAATACATAGTATTTGGACACGTGTGCTACCCAAATGAGTGGCATGCCAACAAATACCAAAACAATTCTACCACTGTATTGTTAATTAAGAAACCATCTTATACCCATGGGCAATTTGAAGGCCAAGGTCAAAACTCAAAAAAAAATTATAAGATTATTGGAAAGGGTATGAATTTTTATAAATACTATTAAAATGGGTCGGAAAATTTAATTGGTCTCTGCTATTTTTCAAGCAACTCTTTTTTCTATCAATAATAAAAGTAAAGGATGTAGCATGAATTATTAATCTACTGAATGCTACAGTTTCAACCCTAAGTAAACAATTATAATTTATTGTATTTTCCCAAATTATTGCCTACTTGCTTCAAAAAATGAAGTGATTAATTAAGCAAATATCACTCTAATTTAAATGTATTCAGCTCAGAAAAAGACGGACCAAATACCATATTTTAATTCAAGTTAGAAGTTACTGTAAACTCATCAGTCTAATTTATACCATAGACATTAGCAAATACACAGAACCAATAAGAGTTTAAACACTACCCTTTAGCAATTCTCTTGCTAACATTTCAGTTGGAACTTACAATAACATTTATGATAATTTACCATATACTGCTGACTTGAAACATTTAATTGGAAATGATGAAAACATACCTTCAGAGAATAATGTATGAAATCTGGCAAGATTTTCTTTAGTGCAAACAAAAGAAGAAGACCACGTAAAATGTCATGGGAAAGAATGCCCTCTTACTATAAAAAGATCTCTTAACCTTTTCAAGTGAATAGTAGAAAAAAGAGAGGAGAACCCCGGCTGGTGTAGCTCAGTGGATTGAGCGCTGGCCTGTGAACCAAAGGGTCGCTGGTTCAATTCCCCAGTTGGGGCACATGCCTAGGTTACGGGCCAGGTCCCCTGGTGGGGGCACATGAGAGGCAACCAAACACTGATGTTTCTTTCCCATTCTCTCTGCCTAAAAACAAAATAAATAAAATCTTTTTTAAAAAAAGAGGAAAAATTATAAATTCAAATGCATATTTTATTATTATCTGTTGATATATACTTAGGGATACAGTATCACTCTTTGAAAGCTACTATCTTCAAAAGAACCTTGTGAAGTCAGGCTTCAATTTTCTCAGGGAACAAAAAGCCACAAAGCATACACAAGATCTGTCCAGAAAAAGTCCAGCCATTGTTAACATAACGAGAATGGTTTGTGCAACATCAATGTAACAAGGAGAGTGGCCTGGAACACACATGTGTGAACAATGATGACTTCAGTGTACTAATCAGTGTGGTAGGTGCCACCGAGTGGGCATGTGTACTGTGTGGCCGTCACACTCAAGGTGACTAAGTGAGTAAAGCAACAAATCTACATCGAATTTTGCATTAAGCTTGAACATTCTTCTGCAGAAACTATTTGGACGATTCAGAAGGCCGCAGCTGCAGGCAACTGGTGATTGGCAGTTTCAACACGACAACGTGCCAGCTCATGCATCACGTCTTGTGCAGAGATTTTTGGTGAAACATCAAATCGCCCAGGTGACTCAGCCCCCCTACAGCCCAGATTTGGCGCCCTGCGACTTCTGGTTTTTTCCAAAACTAAAATCACCTTTGAAAGGAAAGAGATTTCAGGCCGTTGATGAGATTCAGGCAAATATGATGGGGTGGTTGATGGTGACTAGGAGAACTGTGTGAGGTCTCAGGTGCCAAGTTGGAAGGGGACTGAGGCGTCATTGCCTTATGTAAAGTGTTTCTTGTATCTTCTTCAATAAATGTCTCTAGTTTTCATATTACATGGCTGAATACTTTCAGGACCGGTCACATATGGAACTTGCTGAAGGGCACAAAACAATTCCAGATAAGAGATCTACTTTTATTCTTATTATCTCTTTCTATTGCAGTATTGACAACTCTGATATATTTAAAATCAAAAAGCTACAGAACCCCAGGTTAATAGGTAAAGAGTATTTTCATCCTATAATCCCTTCCATCTTTAGAAATTATATATCTTCCCAAATGTTTATTTCCCTTTGCCACTATTAGTACAGTAGGCTGATTATAGTTTTATATCAATTTTATATGTAATTTAAATAACTTGAAAGAGATTCATAAGATAAATTGGTAACCAGGGAATATCAAGGAATATTTTAAACTAATTAACAAAAAAATAAATTAATGACAAACTTCAGTAATTGTATTAAGAGAAGGCAATTAGTTTGGCCTCTTTGGAAAGCTATTTGCTAACATAGCAAGCACTTGAAAAGTGCACACATCCTTTGACTCAGTAACTCCATTTTACGAGTCTATGTTAATGAAATAATCAGACATAAGAGCAAGATTTATGAAATCCTGCCAAAATGTAATTCATAATGGTGAAAACTGGAAACAATCTGGTTAAACAAACTGCAGTATCAAAAAGGTAAAATATTACATGACCATTAAAATTATGTTTTCAAAGAATTTTCAATGATATTGGAAAATGTCAAGGATATAATGTCACATAAAAATCAGAATAAAATACTTATAAATCATATATAAAATGATATACATAATAAAAATAACATTTGGGATGATGTTTACTTTGGGTTTGGGGGTGAAGAGTGATGGAATGGAGGAGGGCTAATAAAATTAATTTAATATTTTGCATTAAGTACAAAAGAAAAAAGATCACTGTAAAAAATAATCCCTAATATATACCTATATTTATATTATCTATTTCTATACATATATTATTATGCCTGAGAGGAAATATAAGAAAGCCTTATCTTTAGAACATGAGTTTTAATTATTTCAAATTTATATTTTCCCCAACTTTTCTATAGAAATTTGTCTAACAGAGAAAGGAGAATATTAGTTATTATTCTGATGCCTCTGAATTGGTTGAACTGAAACCATAAAACATGATTTAGAAAACAGAAACAATAGAGGAATAAAGTAATAACTTTTGTCATTTTAGAAAAATGGCAAATTTGTGCCTATTAATTACACGTTACACGATACTATAGGATAAAAATGGCAAGGAGTAGTATTTGCCTGTGATAAAAGTATTAATGAAGCAGTTTCTAGAGAAATTCTGTATATGAATAATTACAATTAAGATAGCAGTCAATTAAGTAATTAAGAAATATAGTTGGTCATTTAAAATATTAATTATAATTATTTATACATACCCTTAATAAAATTTAGGATCTTACATGTAGTTTCTCTAAAAATAAATGAATACATCATCGGAAGAATCTTTCGTTAATATAAATATGCTTAATTTTCACTGTTAGAGCCAGACAAAGTAGTTCTCTGTTTCAGTGGCTACTATAATAGCTCAGAGGACAATTTTAAAAATATGATCATGCATACTTATTCTCATCAGAAATGACCTAGAATATCAGTCCAGCAATACAGAACTGCATGGCACTATAACTGACTTCAAATTGGCATATTTAACTATTTAGGCTATAAAATTAGTTGAGATTAGGGTTAAGAATACAGTGACAAAGTTTGCCATCTGGTGGTCAATGTGATATAAATCAGATGTCTTCACTTAGTATGTTTCTATGACAGAATTTTGAAGAAGGTCTAAAAACATGAGGAAAATATTGGTACTAAATAAATTCATGGATAAAATTAAAGCCATGGCAGAGGAAAAGTGTATTATGAAGGGCTGAGTAATGCCCGCCCCCCAATATCCTAATTCTTGGAAACTCTGAAACTTACTTTTTTATGGCAAAAGGGATTTTGCAGAGCTTGACTAAATTAAGAATTCTGAGATGGGGAGATTTATCCTGGGTTATCCAGGTAATCCCTAAACACAGTCACAGTATCTTCATAAGAAAGAGGCAGAGAAAGGTTTGACTACAGAAGAAGGCAACGGCAGTGTGAGTCCTGTAGCCAAGATGTGACACTCCAGGCTGTGAAGAGGGAGAAAGGGGCCAGAAGCCAAGGAATGCAAGGTTGGAGCTACAGAAGCTGGAAAAGCCAAGGAAATTGGATTGTCTCCCGGAATCTCCGCAGGAGGTGTGCCCTGCCACCTTGACTTCAGTCCTGTAAAGCTGCCTTTGGACTTGAACTGTCTTTTTCTTCTTGATTCATAGCAGTTATTTAAATATTTTGTATCCTTTGCTGACAATACATTCACAAATATCTTCCCCCTGGCTGATGGTTTCAATCTTTTCAAGCTCCTTTTGGTGTTTGTTGATTAGCAGTTTTTTTTCCAATTAAAAAAAAAAACTTATGGTTCAACATTATTACAGATATCCTCCATTCCCCCTCCCCTTTATCGCCACCCACTCAGTTCCCGCCCACCCTGGCCTTAGGCACATATGCTTGGTAAAATTTCAATTTTTAAAAATTATTTAAGGTTTTTTTAATTGTTGTTCAGTAACAGTTGTCCCGCCTTTTTCCCCCTTGTTCATCCCAATTCATCCCAACCCCCTTCCCTCCCACTCCCACAGTCAATTCCCCCCATTTTCCATGTCCATGAGTCCTCTATTCATGTTCCTTTGCTTGCCCCTAATCAACAAAACAAACGAATGGGCAAAATAGAACCGGGGACTTGGAAATAAAGAACAAGCTGACAGTGACCAGAGTGGGGCAGGGGGATAACAGGGGAAGACATGGAATGGGGGAAAGAAGTGATTAGCAGTTTTTAGTTTGAATATAATTGAGAATTTCTCTCATTTCCTTAATGTTATTTGCTACTGTGTCTGAAGAAACTTTTCAAGGGCAAAACACTCTAAGATAGCGTCCTATAATTTTTTTAAATTAAAAGTTTTTGCTTTTATTTCAAATGAAATTTGATCGCCTTTAATCCATCTAATATTAACATTTATCTTGTTCATGCATTTACCACACATGAACAAGTTGGGATCCTAATTCATTTTTCCATACGGATAATCAATTGCCCTACCTTCATTTATTAAATATTCTATCCTTTTCCCAAAGATATGCAAGTCAAGCCAAAAATCAAATTTCCAAATGGTTGCATACATTCATGTGGGGTCTATTTCTGGACTTTTTATTCAATTCCGTAAGTGATCTATCCCTAAGCAAGCACCACAGTAAATTTTGATACCTGGAAAGGACATTTCCCCAAACCTTTTCATCTTTTTCTAGAGAGTACCTTGATTTTGTTTCTTTTATTTACTGAATATCAGTTTATTTGAAAATGTTTTTCATAAACAAATGACTTAATCTTATATATTCTATATACATATATGTTTACCTACAAGTTGACACACACATTCTATCTGTTCATTTAGAAGCATAACACCACCAACACCCATGAAACTACCCGCCAGCTCCAAACTCAGAGCACTGCCAAAACTCCCCCCACGCATCCGCTCATCCCTATTTCATTTCTCTTCAAAGGCGACCGATATTGAAAATACTTATGTTCTTTTAAATGTTTATAAAAATGTTCTCTAGCTGTGAACAGTCCTTTACAACTAACACTTTTTTCATTTAAACTTACATTTCTAACATGTTGCTGTTTGAGGCCATAATTATTTATTTTATATCCAATGATTTGCACGGGCTTATAGCATTTCCAAATATGTGTGGGTTTTTTGCTGGTCCATTTATTTTATTCTCTTGATCTAATTATCTATCCCTGTCAGAAATATGAAACTTTTTCATTTACTCTAGCTTTATGGTTTCATATCCTGAAAGGCAAGTAATCTAATCTTAGCCTTCTTTGTTAAGAGCGTCTTGGATATTGTTGATACTCTGCTATTGTATGCAAATTTTAAATTATGTTTTTATGGTCTATACAAAACCTGTTGCAATGAGAATTTCATTAGACCTATATATCAATTTGAATGGAGGTGATAACTTTATTACACTAAAATATTCCTATCCTAAAAATATTTCTCTCCATTTGGTTGGATCTTCATTAATGTTTCTCAATTAAGCTTTACAAAACCTTATACTTTTATAACTTTATAACTTTTCTACATAAAACTTTTGTGCATATGTAAAATTGTCCCTAAGTTATATTTTTGTTGCTACTATAAATATTTTTAAAATTACATTTACTATTTGCTGCATATGTATATAAATATGAAATTTTCTTTTGTGTATTTTAGTTTATTTCTGGTTACTTGCTAACTTGTTAATACTTCTAATAATTTTTCCATAGATACGGTTAGATTTTCTATAAAGAGAATCGTACAATTTGTAAATAATGAAACAAATGAAAGACTTACTTCCTTGCTTGTGATCTACATACCTTTGAATTCTTTTCTTGAATTACTAAACTCACCAGAGGCTCCAGTATAATCTTAAACAAAAGTGGGAGTAGAGGGTATCCTTCCCCTGCTGATGATTTTAAAAGGTGTGTTTTGCATATTTGTCCATATTTCTCTCCACTAAGTTCCATGCTTGCTGTATGCTGGAGGTCTATAGATACATTTTCTCTCTTAAAGGAAATTTCTTTGTATTCCCAGTTTGCTAAAATTATTTCTTAAATCATAAATGATGTACTATTTTCTGTATCTGAGATAATCATATAATTTTCTTCTATAAACATGATAAACTCAAATATTCAGAAGCTGAGCAGCTGACAAATAATAAGAACAATGATGGAGCTGGTTAAAGATCCAACACTGCACAAAGGTGCAGGTGCTGAAGGAAGAGAGAGCTGTGAACAGTAGCAGGCAGAACCGGCTCCCGAGTTTGTCTCTGACCTCCGCCAGCACGTGTGACTCAGTGGAAGTGCTTCTCATTCCTTTTGATATTGCCCGCTCTGGGTATTGGCAACAATTTAAAAAAATGTATCTGCTTTATGGAATTCATGCACCAGTATTTTAGAACCTAGTTTGGCAACAGGTTTCCATTTCTTAAGGATTTACTTCATTCCATAAATCACTTTAACTTTATTGGCCCTTTAATTTTCTTGGCCCCGAACTGTTCTTGTAACAGCCTGGTAACTTCAAAGTTTAGTAGGAAGGCCTTGGCTCTCTTCTGACAATCATTTTTCACAAAGAGGAATCTAAACTTTCAGGAGGTTGTAGCTGACGACTGCTTATGAGATGTGCTTCTTAGCCTACAAGTAGCACTAGGCGGTCCTTTCTTCTCTAAAGGATGTTTTGTTGCCCACGTGATTTATTGCCACTATAATTCCTCACTAAAAAAACCATAAACAAAATACGAGCAAGCAAATAACAATCAAAAAGAAAGCAGACACTGCATAAATGAGACTGTGGCTTGGATTTGCAGTTCTATTCACATTGGCAGCTGTGTATGTAATGTTTACGTTTCTGGTTAAAATTTTCTTTTTATAACCTGTCACTTTCTGAGTGTTCCTCAGTCTATTTGTAACATGAGAATGCTACTGATGAATCACATGATTAAAGAGGAACTCCACGATCTCAAGTCAATGTCTCTGAACTGCCAAATTTAATGATTAGCAGCCTAAGAGTAGCCCCTAGCACTTCTGCCAAATAGTAAAAGGTGTGACAATGTTGTTTGAAAAGTCTTGGCTCTTTTCTTGTCCCTCTGGGTTGGCCATCACACACATATCGTGTGAGCAGAAAGCTCACTTCTGTGGATGCGCACTGCAGAAGGTCTTTTTGATGTAAGCTAATGGAAAACACTGGGCAAGATATTGCTGGTAATGGCAGTTTCTGGATAGTTGCTCTATTTTGCCTTCTTACATGGCTTCTGGATACTAGTAACTACTGCATCTTTCAAATTCTACTGAATTCTACCAGCATGCCGTAGGCTGGAGGTCCACCATGCTCAGGTGTCTGTATGACTTCTTCTCTTTTCAACTCTGGCCTGCATTCTACTTCAAGAACATTCAAACCCACCAAAAGCCATCGAGTTCATGGTGACACGAGTCCAGTATTTCATGTGAACATTTTTTACTTAATTTTCCCCCTTTTTAGAGTAGTTTGTTTTCATAGCATTTAACTAATTTAATTGATATTTTCTTTCTTTCTCTTTCCTTCCTTCCTTCCTTCCTTCCTTCCTTCCTTCCTTCCTTCCTTCCTTCCTTGCTTCCTCCCTCCCTCCCTCCCTCCCTCCCTTCCTTCCTTAATGGTTACTCTGGTAGTATAATAAAATCAGGTCCATTTCTCTGGCTGTTCTGTAGCCAAATATACAGAAACTATGGAAATATCCACAAAAAGTTATTTCTTATTTCTCTATCACAATGAGTTGCTCAATATCAATGTGACAAAGAGCATGAAATACTCTGTCTGGAATTTTAAGCTCTACTCAGTGTGTTTCAAAAGGAAAAGTCGGACAATTTAGAGTTCATCAATTATACCACATTAAATTAGTTTCCATCATTGACTTGGCTCCACGGCTTTCATTTATTTTAATTTACAACAAAAAGGACGGCCAAGTACAGGGTAACAGCAATGACATGGTCAAAGAAAGACTTTGTCTTCTTAGCTATAAAAAATGTTTTGTTTTGGAACCATTAAGATGGTATAAAAGTAAAGGCCTCTAACACAAAGGAAGTTTCAAAATAGCATATAATATAATGTACCCCATCATAGATAGATTCATAAAAAATTGGTTATAATGGAATTCTACATCTAAAACACTAAAATCTCTCATTAATTAAAAAATACATGATACGCTTGCATTGTACAGTACCAATCCCCACTGCATGGCAGAATACAATCAGTTCTTCACATTACTCACCATTTTGTCCCCTCGGGGATACAAATTTCCCATGTAACAGAAACAATATTTTACAAGCGCTATTACTCATCACACCAAACAAGAAGACTAAGACACTCCTAGTTGAGTTAACTGGAATCCAGGCAAATGTAGGTAACAGCCAAGGCAGGTTGGGCCGCTTTGTCAGAGACTTCTTCGCCTTGAAGCCGAAGAACAAAGGCAGACACATGGGAGGACGTGACCGTGCACCCAACAACTTGTAGGGGCAAAGAAATAAAGTACCTTTACACTTTACTTAGTAGAAAACAAGAACATTCTGGGAAAAGACAAGTATAACTCTAGAAAGACTATAAGGCAATAAGCCTTTGCATGTTTAAAACTAGTATAGTGATCCGAGAAACATGAGTTGAACATCCTATTACAGGCCTGGTCCTGTCTAGATGCTGGGGCTACAACAGTGAATGAGATGTGATTCCCGCCTTTCAGGAATTTTGAAGAAAAAAAAAAAAACAACCTGTTGCGACATTCATTCTTCAACTATGGTCGTGCTAGTACTAGAGAGCTGGAAATATTTAGTCAACAAATTTCTCATTATTTTAGGAAAGGAAAATGGCAAATAGAAGAAGGAAGTATAGGTCAAAAACCAGTATTGTGACTGTCTTAGGACTTAATAATTAGTTTTTCAGAAACACTGATAGTCATTTAATTTACATGTTATGTTTCCCAGGCAAGTGTCCTTTTGTGAAATGTCCTTTGCTGGTAGAGATAGGGCGTTGGGGACACAGAAGGATAAAGGCTGGCAAAGTTTCGGCCCTGTCTGCTTCCCGCACCCCCATCAAATATAGCAGGTTTCTTATATTTATTTTATGTTTAGGCCTGTGAGTAATTTGGTGCTGACAATGAGTACTTAAGTTCTTTTTTAAAGGGGTAAAAAGCAGTATTCTATTGAGAAACTGTAAAGCAGCCACTGGATGAATTGATATTTCTGGTCCAACAGACTTGCTAAATCTCGGCCAATATTTGCTCAGATGAAATAGTGATGCATTTATAGCTTTTAGGGTGCTGTTAATAAGCTGAACGTTAAGTCCAGTTTAACTTACACTCATTGTAAATAAGATGTTAAGAAAGGAACAGGTGTAAAACATATTTTGAAATAAGTAGTTACCTCTCTGCTATTTAAATAGTCACAAAAGTTTTGCATATATACACACACACACACACCATAAAAGCAAAAGTTGACAGTATGCTCTTACTTGAATAAAAAACCTTCCCTTTTAACTCTATTACAAAGAACAAAAATCCAACTAATTCAGGAGGGAATTTTCCACAGAAATTGAGCTTCAGTACATAAGCGCGTCAGATTTCGAAGGTTTTGCTATGAATATGGTGACTTGAAGCGCTAATGCCTACATAAAGAGGGACACTGCATTTAAAAGAGGCTGTGAGAAAACCAAAGGCTCCGCCTTACCCACAGAGTGGTACCTGCGGGCAAATGGAAACGGCCTAAGCTTTAAGCATACGCCGCTCTTTTCTAAAATATCAGCCTTTTCTACAACTGCTATTTGGTTTTGTAACCACTTTCTATGTCTTATTTATGTTGACTCTTACTAGGTTAGAAAAAAAATCCGCTCTATGAATTTCTTACGGGGCTATTTTTGAAAAAGTGTTTTAAACATCTAACGCCTGTTGTCAAGCAAAGCCTTCCAGGGCCCACTGGCTCATAAACGTAATAGAGTGGCCTTCACCTGTAATATACCTCGAACACCACGTGTGGAGGGTTCACGGCTCCTGGCTGCAACTTGCACACTGTCAGCTACATTTGGCTTTTTATGGTGTAAGTCTCTACACTGTTTTGCCTACTGGCCATCATTGCTGAACTCCTGCTTCAAGGGTCCAGGGACGGAAGAACAGTTCTGGTTGCAATGAGATTCTCAGAGCACCGAGGTCCCACTGGACACCTATCAGCGTCACACGTTATTAACAAGGGTTCAGCTATCCGTTAATAGCCAAAACTTTGCTCTACTGTAGTTGAGGGGAATAGTGGTTGTAGTTGAGGGGAATAGAGGAATTTCAATTATATTATTTTATGCCATTCTAAGGAAGAGTCTCAGAATTTACAAATCAAAGATGCCTCACTGGCGAAGTTCAGTATTTTATATTGAACATTCAATGAGAAGGTGGATAACTTGCATTACAAATGCAGTAGTGAGGGTTTCTATCAATTCTGTCACATGTCCAGTGCATAATGGAAGAAGAGCCTTGGCTGGTGTGGTTCCACTGATTGGAGTGTTATCTCATAAAATGAGAGGTTGGGGTTTGATTCCTGGTCAGGGCACAGGCTCAGGCTCTGGGTTCGGTCCCTGTCGGGACATGTACAAGAGATGGCCAATTGATGTTTCTTTCTTTCTCTCTCTCTCTCTCTCCTCCTTCCCTTCGCTCTAAAATCAGTAAGCATGTCCTTGGGTAAGGATTAAAAAAAAAAAACCAGAAGAAAATAATTTGGATATTAAGCCCATGGGTGTGAAAATTGAATTTAAAAACTCACTTGAAAGTGAACTGAAAATTAACCACATATTTGGCCTGTGTCGGTTTGGTCACTTGGCTTGAATACTATTCATTTTACAAATGCTCATGTAGCATCTTCTATTGTGTCACGCAGGCATCATGCTAGGTACTAGGGAGGAAAGATAAGTAAGACAGGGCTTCTGCCATTCAGGCCTTGCATTTTAGGAATAAAATTTTGTTATTGCTGCAAGAAATGCAGATTAATGAAGGTTAATGGCAGCTCCTGCCAAAGCCCTCCCAATTCTCCGGTGAGGACAAAGGCAAAGCTCTCATATTTAGAAGCTGTGACTTAGTATTTGAAATGGGCATATCCCAGGGGTGTCCAGCCTTTTGGAGTCTCTGGGCCACACTGGAGGAAGAGGAGTTGTCTTGGGCCACACATTAAATACACTGCAATACATAATCACAAAAAAATCTCATAATGTTTTAGGTAAATTTACGATTGTGTTGGGCCACATTCACAGCCATCCTGGACAGCATATGGCCCACGGGCCATGGGTTTTAGGCTCAGAACAAAGCCTGCAAGGGAGCAATGTCTTTTGTTGTGAAGGAGCCCCATGTTGTACTGTATCTTCTCTTCTTCTTGAAAAGGTAATGCTTTGTCTTTAACAGTCAAACATGTAGTTGCAGGTTTTACTTCCACGGTGTGGCGTGGCATTAATAATTAAAAATTAATACAACAGCACTTCTTCCTGAGAAAACAGAACAAGTGCTATGCAAATTAAAGTTATGCAAAAAAAAATCATAATCTAATTACTGTTTTTTTCCCTGTGGTGCCTTACAAGAATAGCAGAAAGAGTAAATTACAAATACCACTCTAATTTTTTCAAACTTCTAAAATAAACCATATGGAATAGCTCAATGTGAAAAAAAGTAAAAAATTACACTTCATATTTGGCAATCATTTATTTTTATTTGCAATAAAACTATGTAGACCTTCATCATCGTGCAGCTGGTATGTAAAAAAGTACTGCTTTAAGAAATGTTGAAAAACCAAGGAAGAAAAATGTTGATAAATTAAATGTAAAATATAATATAGCCATAAATTGTTTTGGGGGCTTGCTTAACAAAAGCATCAAAAGACTAATCTAATATAAAAAAATACAGGCCTTAAAAAAATCACCAAATTATATATGGATGATATTCAATGACAACATTAAATTTATTGCTGAAACTAGGGATATTTTATAAAATGCTTTCATATTCAATAACAATTTCATGTCTGCAAAGGCTATTTCTGAGTTACAGGTATTATATCATATGCAAATATAAGCTTTTCTTCCTTTAGAAGTGATTTTGGCATTAAGGCAAATTATCTAAATAAATAGTTTCCAGCATTATGGGTTCATGGACCAGTGATGATAAGAGTACAGCAATTTTAGCTATTTATGGAATGTTTATTATGATCCAGGGTTTGCTAAGAGTCTTGATGTATTATCTATTTTTATTTTAATAACAACACATGAGGTACTGGCTATTGGTAGCCACTTTGCGCGGTAAGAAAATGGTCCAAAGAGAGGCTAAATAACTTGTCCTATGTCGCATAGGTTCTAAGTGTCAAAGCTGATATTTAAAAGAAATTCAGGTCACTGATAGAGGAGCTACAACTTTATATTGCTATGAAAGGGTATTTAAAAAAACCCTAAATATCACTTTTTCACTATAACTTCAGAGAAGATATCTTAATCACAATATAAATTAGAAAGAACATAATATTACGTTGGAATTAATTTAGCTTTATGAGAAGCTTTCTTTAGTATCCTTATTTTTCTAGTTGTGGAGTGAAAATGTAGCCATAGACCAGTATCCACCCACCATTTCAGGATTTGGAGTCACGAATGTAATCCATGCCGTTAGTTCTGTCGATTGATAGCTACCCACTGAAAATTGATGTAAAAGAAATACTATTATAGAATATACTGTATTTTGTGATAGCAGCTATAATACAATAACATTATTAGGGAAAAATACGAAAGATGACTAACATTTGTTAAATACTATTATATGCTAGCCATTTGTACATATGGTATCTTACTCAATTTACCCAAACACTTTGTAATGAACATACAGTCATTCTTGCTTTTATAGATGAGGAAACTAAGACTCAGGGAGGTTTGATAATTAACCCAACCAAGGTCATTGATATAGCACATAATGCAATTTTTCTCAGATAAGTTTTACTCAGAAGCTCATATTCGAAGTTAAATTATACTTACTTATGAACAACATTCGACCCTATTTGAATGAAGACCCATTAATACTATTTCATCAACTATCCTGGCCCTAAAGTATAAAGGAAAAAAACATAGAGATATAAAATTGTTTAGCCCTGGCTGGTGTAGCTCAGTGGATTGAGCGCTGGCTTGCAAACCAATGGTTCGCCAGTTCAATTCCCCAGTCAGGGCACATGCCTGGGTTGCTAGCCGGGTCCCCGGTGCGGGGTGTGTGAGAGGCAACCACACATTGATGTTTCTCTCCTTCTCCCTCCCTTCCTGGTTCCCTAAAAATAAATAAATACAATCTTAAAAAATAAAAATAAAATAAAATAAAATTGTTTGGAGAAAAATCAAAACAAAAGCTGTCAATTTTTAAAAACATTTACTTGTAATACATTATGTTCACATACAGACAACACAAAATCCTCACAGTGGGTGACTGGAAACAGAAAAGTGTTCCCTGTTATATTTCATATTCAAGTTGTAACATATTCTAAAAATGTAGTTATTTTGGAGGGCCCAAGATAAATTATTTTCATAAAATATCTTACTAATATATAAATATTATAGAAAATATTTCTATAATATAGAAATTTCTATATTTCTAAAATATACTAAGGAAATAATATATAGACAATTAATAGAAAGTTTACATTAAAAACCTTTAGCAAAAAAAGAAAAACAATGTGTTTTACAGTAATTATTTGGTTTCTAAATTAACTTTCCTCTCAAACTACTATGTAATAATTAGTATAGATTTACAATATCTAAATATAGAAACAAATATCACGAACAGTATTCTGATATTATTCCTAGAAAAGCTTATGACACATTATTAGACCAAACTGTATGTATCAAACATCTAGATTACTATCTGAGAATCTAACTGAACTAAGACACATAGTGGTTAATGACAATTTTGGTAGGACTTCTTTATATGCTATGTCTGTGTTTATATGCTTATTAATATTTATGATATTTAGAGAAAGTATTTTCAGAATACTGATATTTACACAAATGTCAACCCTGGAATTTGGTTACTAGGTTTTCTAATTCTCTCTGACCGATCTGGACACAAGTCTTTGCACTCTCTGGGATGGGAGATAAATCTGGGCTGACTTTTCCGGTGCGACGATTTACTCATTACATGATCCTTGTCAAGTATTTTTATCATTAAATAGTCTAGTTAGTGGGGTTGTTGTGAGATGGAATAAGTAAATAAATCAAACGACATTGAACATATCAGGCATGCCACAAAATGCTAGCCCTGCTCTCCCCCACACCTTGCTCCCCTGCACAGTCGCTTTCAATACAGAAAGCACCATTCACAGTCATTGAGTCGGAGTATCGCCACAAAAACTCTGCAGCTACAGAGGTTAAAAAGTATCATTTCCTTATAGATAATAAAATTAAGTCTCAGAGAGGTCAAGCGACAGCAAATTCAATACTAGCAAGGGCTTCTTTATCATAAATAATAATTATATAAGTGACTGGCTTCCTTTGGCTTTGTCTTCAGGCTCAGAGTAAAACTGTAGAAAAGATGTTTTAATATGGATGAATATATGTTGATAAAGTATGCTCAAAATTGTGTTCGATTACTTAAAAACACTAAATGATGTTAATATGTAACAAATAATAACCCTATGAGAAAAGGACTGTGATTGTCCCCTCATCCTTTTTTTACAGAAGAGGAAATTAGGTCTCCTGAGGGGATAAGTAATTGGGGTAAGGGTTACATAAGTAGCCAGTAATAGGAAGTGCCAGGATTCAAATTCCAGTAATCTCATTCCAGATTCTGTGCCCTTTTCTAATAGTGCCCCTGTAGTGACAGTTAAAGACAAATGGAATTCTTATTCTATGGGTGTTTTTAAGAAACGGTGCAACTTCAAAGTCTAAAGCAGCTTGGAGTCATCAGCTGCCAACTTTTCTGTTCTGCTGGTGGAGGGTTTCCACTGGTGGAGGCATAAAAACATAAAGGTAGCAAAGTAGCTAGCTCCTCTCACATAGCCATAATCTTCACCATAACATCTACTATTATAGATTGAAGACTTACTATAAAATAGGCACATTTCTAAGTCATTTACAAGTAGTCACTCATTTGAGTTTCCCAACAACATATGAAGTACATATGCTTATTTTTCTATTTAACAGATTAGGAAACAAAGATGTAGAATCATAAAGTAACTGGCCAGAATTTATGCAGAGATTAAGTTGTAGAGCTAGAACATAAGTCTTGTATTTAATTTATCCATCTCGCTATCAAAGAGAACAGAAAGAAGACCCAAGAGACTTGTATTCTCACATCTGGAGTAAGGACCAGTGTTAGAGTCTGAGTCTAAAACCATTATTACCACAATGAAAGGCTGCACGCAAAGTTCACACCTTGTTTGATCGTGAATCTTTACCCTGAAGCATTACATTACATTTCAGGACTAATTTATAGTAAGCCTTTCTGAGGCCAGAAATACCTAAATTTCTTTTACATGTCACCTTTCTCCTTATATAGCACAAAAGAGTCACTAGAGTACTGTTTCTCAAAGGAGGTGGCAGGTGAGAAGGTGTATTAAAATAACGTGAAAGTGTTTTTTAAAGAATACATACAGCCACCATATGGGGATGGGTGATCATGAGGTAGGAGGAAGGAGTAAGAAAAAGATCTGTGCGATTTGAAAAAATTCCCCTCAGCTGCCTGTAACACGGTAACTATTGGGTTGGCTTCTACCAACACAAACTCTCAGCATGGTTCAATTCAGTGAAGCAATACCAACAGGACAGCACGACCTTCTGTCCCACGGAGGGAGATGGCATACAGTAGTTAAGACTGCTTGGCTTGAATTCCAATCCTGCTACTTGTGTAGTTCAGCAACTACCTTGGGTCAGTTGCTGAACCTTACTGCCATTGGTGTGCTTCCTCATGGGATTATTATGAGAAATAAATGAGATGATGCACGTAAAAATCCTCAGCATGAGTAATGAAAGACATTAGTATTTTAGTTACTTAGTCTGTCCAATACTTAAGGTATGGAGAAAAGGTATGTAAGATTAACCATAAGAATTCATTTACCTTTTGTTCCTACTTTCTTTAACCCAAACTACTATACATATAATAGGGGAAACCCCCCCACCCCATGAAAACCCAGAAATGAGTTCAGTATTTGCACGTATTGGACATGGACATTCCTATGGGCGCCTCCACTTAGCAGGTGCTGTAAATTATTTCATATCCCACTCTGCGAATCTACCCTTTGTCTTTCCCCCGGTCTCTCCACTGTTATCCTTTATCTTAATTCTTGCCCCCCTCTCTATATGCTCCTTTTCCCTTGAGTTACATTTGCCTTTTCTTCATCTTTTTTTAAAGACTTTTTTTTTTTTTAGTTTTAGGTTCAGAGAAAAATTGAGAGGATGAACAGAGGTTTCCCGCGTCCTCTCTGTTCCCAAACATGCAGAGCCTAACCCCTCATCTCCCATGAGAGTGGCGCATGAATTACAACTGATGAGCCTGCACTGACACATCCTAACGTCTTTCTTTTTTAAGCTATTTTTGACGTGATACATTCTGGCACCTTATAAGACAGAACAAAAAGGGCTGTGTTGTCATTCTTGTGCTTACTAAACCATGAGTAGGCGTAAGTATACGTATAGAGAAACAGGTAGCTCTCTGTCTCTTGCTCCAGGTCTCGTGTAGTTAGCCCACCATTCTTTTCTCATCTGCAAAGTTAAACTGCAGAAGTAGTATTATTTATTTAACTGAGTAAATAATTTTACCGAAATCTGCATAAACTGTAAAGCCAAGCTATTGTTCAATAATACGTACTTTTCCAGAAATAGTTTTGACTGTCTTCTTTACTAGGTCAACCTATGTTCTATCCTTAACAAAATGCACAATATTCTTAAGACTTCTTTTTGGTCCAGCCATGATTACTTGGAAAACTTGCTTTCTCTAATGTTTGTAACAACGATACATCACGAGAACCTTTCCTTATTGTCACTGTGGGGGGTTTCCCATGCCAATTTTATCCGAGTTAAAAAAAAATACCCTCAGGAAATTATAACTAAGTGCACTGTTAAATTTTTGTTAGTGGTTAATAATCACTGAAATGAATTTTCTTTCTAGAAATAGTTTCTATCCAGAAAGACTGATCGGCAAAATTTTGCCCCAGGTTATTTAGGGACAGCTACTCAGGCTTTAGAATTTCCTTCTTTGTTCGCCACATCGCCAAGGGTACAGACTCCGGAGACAGCCTGGGACACCAGGGTCCTGACTCATTACTTCCTAGGTTACTAGCTTTTCGATCTTAGGCAAGTGACTTAACCTTTCTGTGCCAGATTTTCCTCGTCTGTAAGGTGGGGATAATAACCTGCCTCAAGAGGTTTTTATGAGGAGCAAACTGACGAATACGTGGAAAGCGCTGACAGGACGGACGCACACAGTGAGCACCTGATAAATGTGCTATGGCAGCATTATGGACAGGCGGCCAGTTTCTAACTGCAGTATGTATTAAAGTTCTTTGATTTTTTTGCATTTTTCCCATTCTTATTTGCGATAATAAAAATAGCTGTGCTGAATAAAATGAACGATGAACCTTGGAAGTTGAAATCTGTCGGAAGTTAGTATGTCTAGAGGGGTATCTGTTAAAAGAACCTACTTTATTAAAATTTTCAGTGGAACAAGCACATGGGGCAAGACAGAACCTCCTACAGAATCTAGCTTGAGCAAGTAAATAATACGGCCCTGAACAGAAAACCACATTTTAATCAGAAACTAATGAACAGTGCATTGTCTTCAGTTCACACCAAATGTTAATACATTTTAATTTCCATGTTTTATTGGGTTTTCAAGTCAGAGCAGGTCATCTATTAGCTAAGTGTATTTTTCTCTTTACTCTAGAAAAATCTGCAGCTAGAGATGAAATTTGTTGGTTTAAAAGCATTCATTCATATAAATCATTAAATACATGATTAACGTTAGCAATTTCAGATTCATGGATATTATATACAAGCCTTATAGGACTTGTATTTATATGAGAGCATGTTCGCATTTCAGAATATTTTTCCCCTTCTCATTTGGGTAACAGTTCTGATCCAGTAGCCTCCTTCATTTTGTAATGAAGTGCCAGGAATCAGTAACTGGAACCCTATTTTTATATATTATATCAAATTTCTCCTATACTTCTGAAACCTCAACGTGATCATGTACAAATGGTGTAGGCGCAGTTCAAGGGGCCGCCTTCAACTTGGCCCCACGGAGCGAGCATTTGTTGAGAGCTCACTGAGTGTGACAGTTCCTCACAGGGGGTGCATAGGATACAAAGCCCTTGTTCTCAAGGAACTTCCAGTCCAGCGGGGAGGAAGTACAAGGAAAGGGACTCATTATTGAGGTTTTAGCAGGGAAGTGTACTATATTTGGTGAGTTGGTGAAGGAATACTTCATGGAGCAGATGTATTTAAATTGGGTTATAAAGAGTTAAATTTTGATGAACAGAGATAATTTAGGTCATTTTAAGAAAAGTTAATAGCATATGCAAAGTTACAGCAGTCTAGAAATTTTTTGGAAAAGGAGATTTCTGGTGTGGTTGGAATGTGTTATAGAAAATAATACAAGTATGATGAGTTAAGGTCGTATCTGAAAGGCCTCGACTTCGAAGCTGAACAAGTTAGACTTTCAAAGATCTCTTCTGGAGAAAGACTGTAAGTGGCAAGTTAACAATGAAAAAGTTCACCATAAGACTCTGAGCCCCTTGAGCACTGGGGCTACGTCTTGTTAACCTTTGTACCTCCAGCACTTGGCTGGCACATGGTAGGAGCTCCGTGAGTGCAAGGAATGAGTGATTAAGCAAAATGAAATAACGAAGGATGAGGAGAGCATATGACTCAAGGGTAATCTAGGTTTTTAAGCCACATAGTGACTTAAGGATCTAGGCTATCTAAATGCCAACCTATATGCCACCCTTTATTCATGCCTGGTCTTCACTGTTGTGGTCAGGAAATGACATTTACCCCTGCTGCTCACAGTCTATTCTGCAGGATTAATCTTTGGTGGTAATAAACTGTAAGGGCCTAAGAAATTTGGGAGAATCCACAGACTAGTTGGTAAGCATTACTATCTCTGTCACAATGCATTGTTCCAATCACCAAATATTTCTTTGCTTTCTTTTTTGTACGCATAGAACTTCACTCACATGTCTAATCTGGGTTGGGATGACTTAAGAGTCTGGGCCACTTGCCATGTGTCAACTGGAATGCCTGCATGTAACCTTTTCATGTGGGCCTGGACTTATTAGAGTGTGGTAACTCCCAAGGGGAAGCATCCTGAAAGGGAACACCGAGATAGCAGGTGTTTCAAGGACCAGGGCACCAAGGGCGAAGCTGCAAGGTTTCTTCTGAACCAGCCTGGAAAGGCAGACACACATCCCCCCTGCCATCTGACAGCTATCAGCCTGTTCTCTGTTTCTATAGTGTTTGTTTATGTTGCTCATTAGATTCCACAAATAAGTGAAATCATATGGTACTTGTGACTGGGAGAGAAAGGTAAAGGAATTAAGCAAAAAACCCAACCAAACAAAAAAACACCTCACAGATACGACACCAGTGTGGTGATTACCAGAGAGAAAGGGAGGTGGGGGTGGGGGGGCGGAAGTTGAAGAGGAGAAAGCAGGGATTAACGGTGATGGAAGGAGATTTGATACTGGGTGGAGAACACACAAAACAATATACAGAAGATGTGTTATAGAATGTACACTTGAAACCTATATAATTTTATTAACCAATGTCACCCCAATAAATTCAATAAAATTTTTTGAAAGTCACAAACATCACTTCTTTGCAGTCTGATGGTTACAGGTGAATTGCTTAAGGCCAGTCCACTGTCAAGGGGAGGAGAATGAGATTCTACCTGTTGACAAGGGAGTAGCAAAGTCTCACTGCAGAACAGCATGTGCAATAGCAGATATCGTGCCCATCATTAGAAAACAAAATCTGTCACAGATATTGACATTGGTTATGTTCATTTGGGTTCCTTTTACCTTAGCTAGTACTTGGCTATGTATAGTTCTTGATCTTAACTATACTTGTCTTAAAAATCCCTGGCACATATGAATGGTCTCTCCTACCACTCCTTCACCTCTATGATTGCTTCGTAGAAAATGCTGCTGCCACGGAGACGCCCCTGCCCAACTGGTACTGCAGTCCAGCAGCCTTTGCACTCCAGCTATTACTGTAATTGCTTCTGCTTCTAAGATTCCCCAGAAGCTGACGGGACCAACAGTGTCCTAGCTCCCACTACTCACTTGCTAAGGACATAAATGTCACATACAGTTCAACTTGAATCTTGGCATGCATTTTTCCGGGAGTTGTTAAATTCTACTGAGCCAATAACACTATAATTTCTTAATTTAATATAAATTATTTTATTCTTAGAAAATCACTCCCCTTTTAATATTATCTAAGGAAAATTCATTACAAAATTTTAAAACTAAGTTATAAATGAACCCTCGGCATTTAGCATATACTTCTACCATCCGCTAGAATATTGCTTCTATGAGAGCAGGAAATTTCTCTGTTGTTTGTTGCTGGATTTCTAGGACCTACCTCCAATCTTAGTCTATAACAGGTCACCAAAAAAAAAAAAAGTGTTACAGTTAATGAATAAATCATTGCATGTACTACATATAATGTTCTAATTTGTAGTAGGTTTTAAATGATTTGAGGGAGTGTCCATCTCGTAATGCTCTTTATTGCTTTGAAGAACTGTCTTGTGTTTACTTTTCATTAATTAAAATTATAAAATATCTCAGACGTGAACTCATTATGATAAATGTACATGAGAAAGGAACAAAAATTAATCCCTAGGTAATTGTAAAGAAACTTTAAGTCAAAGGCATCTGAAATGAAGGTGAACGTGGGGGTAGAATAGGGAATCAGGCATTTGACAATAAGGCTTCATGTCACAAATCTGTAAACCCCCATCACAAAAAGATTTCTGTCTCTAGAGCCAAAAGTTAAGGTCTAAGTTGGGAGAAGAGAAAAAGGAAGTCATCAGATCTACTCTGTTTCCTCTTGTGAGTTGTGCATCCCTTAGTTTTATATGTGCCTGGTGCTGAATACTTAATTTAATTAGTTTTATACAAGTTAGGAAGGAAACTGGAAACGTCACTACTGTAAGTTTTCATCAGTGAGTGAAACCTGTCCAGGGCTTACTGTTAACGGCACTGTCATTATTGGCTCATTTGTCTTTCTCTCTAAAAGATCTAAGTCCCTAAGATAAAAGGGGCTAAATTAACTGTATTTAATTTACGTAGCCCCAGTGCTCAAGGGGCTAAATTAACTGTATTTAATTGTGTTTTTCTAGAAATTATTCGATGACTTGTATATAATCGGATCTTCAAAATACTAGTTGAATGATATAAACAATGTAAACATACACATATATATCTTTATACAGACATATAGCCTTACCATAAACTCATTATTTATTCAACAAATATTTAAGTGCAAGATACTAAACTACACAAACATAAGTGAAAATAAAATGATGGTGTTGTACATTCATAATTGCATAGTTATTAAAATAGACGACTTAAGCTTCATCTGAAATTGTCATAAAACATATTTTGAAGAATATTCAGTTACATGGGAAAATGCTTACGATATAAAGATAAATAAAAATAACAACATACTGATTCACACAGACAGCATGATCTTAATATTCTTTGAAAAAGCGAGTATATAGCAGGATCACCAAGAGCACTGCTTGAATGAATAAAACAATACATATATACATACATATCCTTATGCACTTACCCTACAGATAACTCATTGTTATTCATTCATTTTACATGACAGTAAAGGAATAAAAAGGTATGCTCTGAAACTTTAGTAGTGGTTGTCTCTTGAGCAAGGGGAGATTAAGATTTTCTCTTTAAATGGTTCTTTTTTCTAAATTTTCAAAAATGAACATATGTTATTTTTATCATCAGGAATAAGTCACCATGTGAAAAAATGTACTGTTCAAGACATTATGGTACGTAGAGATAAGTAAGATATGGTTCTTGTTCTCAAGGAAAATATGATTGAATAGGGTAATGATATACCCACAAAATATTATGTGATAAGTACACCTATAAAATATTACATGGTAAGTACCATAAGAGAAAGATGTGTGATTTTCATAGAGGTTCAGGGCAGAGGGATTATTTATTATATATATAGGATGATGACGAAAGTCTTCTTGGAAAAGGCAGCATTGTATTCAAACTCTGAGAACTAGATAGATTAGGGCAGGGAAGTAAGGAGGCCAGAAGGCCTTTAAATTTTTCAGCGGGATTTTAGAATTTTGATTTTATTCACAATTTTAAAGATATTTTCATTTTAGTTTCACAGCTTTATAAAGCCAGGGCTTTATTATGTCTACTTTAATGTTTATATACATAGAAGTAAGTTAATAAAAAATAAATCTGAGTCAACTATAAGGTTGGTGAGTCCTTTTATTTATTTCCTTTCAAGGCAGGTGTTCTATTGCTCAGTTTGAAACTACGGTCCTGAATGAGGACTCGAAGGTCCAGCTTCACGGGTGCCGTCCCAAATACCTGCCCGGCATCCCCCCTGCAATGCCCCTAGCACCTCGATATCCACACGCCTTCCTCAACACTAGGTAACAACACAACTTTCTGAGCAGCCTCTTAGTGGCTAAAAAGACCAGATTCATTTTATTATCAAAATCAGTAAAATAAAATATTAACTGGACTGGAAATGCGAGTCAAGTCAGAAGTGGCAGGATGTGTCAATGAACTAATTGCTGAAACAAGGAGTGATGCGAGGGGAGGCCGGAAATACTAAAGCATCACACACCGAACAAAGAAGACCACTTTATTCCACGTGAACTCCAAACTTCAACCCGTGTGAATATTCAGAATGGGTTTTTTTTCCTTTTTCATTCTTCCTCTTTTTTTCCTCAAATGAGGTAGGAACATAGGATCAAAAATAATTTAATAAACATAAAAATGGCCAATATAGCTAATTCAGTAAGTTAGAGACATTAAAAACAAGTGACTACACTTTTTTTTAGTAATCAGTATCTTACATGAAATGAATGTTTTCTAAAGTACAAAATATTATTGCTTTAAAAATCTAAAAAACTTATATTCTTAAATTCTCAGTGTTCAGCGTAATTTGCCTAAATTAATACTATTGCTTTGGGTTATTTTTATCCTCCTAATCATTTTCTTTGTACCAATCCAAATATGTTCCACCTTTATATATACTATTCTCTAAGGTGCTATAATTTAAGATTCATTATATGAAATTACAAATCTAGAATTGGAGATGTTTCTATAAGTAATTTCTAAAATCAGTGTGTTAGTTCCAAAGGATCAAACACGTTGGAAAGAAAATAGGCTTTTGGAATCAACTTCGAGTGAAATTCTAGGCCTGCAACTTTTTAGCTGTAGGACCGAGGCACATCGCTCACCCACTGTGTGTGTATACACACACACACACACACACACACACACACACACACACACACACACACAGAGGGATATCATCCAGCTGTAAAAACAAAACCAAAACACAACAGGAAATCCTACCATCTGTGACCGCATGGATGGACCCTATAGGCATATCCTAAGTGAACTAACTCAGAGAAAACCAAATACACTATGACCTCACTTATATGTGGAATCTAGAAAAAGAAAAAAAAAACACTAAACTCAGAAAAATATATATAAGATTTATACTTTACCAGAGGTGGGAATGGGGGAGGACTAACTGAAGGAAGATGGTCAAACTTCCAGTTCTAAGATAAACAGAACTGGGTGTACTATATCACACTGCTGTATGATATATAGGAAAGTTGTCATGAGTGTAGATCCTAAGAGTTCTCATCACAAGGAGGATTTTTTTTCTTTTCTTTTTTTTGGATCTATGTGAGATGATGAATGTTAAAAACCTACTGTGGTAATCCTTTCACAAGATATGTAAATCGAACTATTATGCTGTATACCTTAAACATATATGATGATTATGTCAATATTTCTCAATAACATTGAAAAAAATAAAAGGATACTCTTTCGTAGTCAAAACAAGGTCTTACTCTCTAATCAATTTGAGACACAGAAAAGTATTAACAATTACATACTTAAAGAATAATATATAAGGCCCCTACAAAACGAAATACTTTTAAGGAGACTACTTGCTTATTAGTTAAGACAATAATTTGCTTTTCCTAGTTAGGAGGATGTTAGAGTCTCTGGAAATGAAGATATTACTCATACAAATTATTATTCAATTTCCATTACCTAATATATTATAAAACATTCTGGGATATTTTACATATAAACATAAAAATGCAACTTAAAATATCAAATGATGTTAAAAGAATCCACTGCATTCTTTTTCACTGTAGGAAAATTGAAATAAAATAAATTAACAACAATGATCAGAATGAATTACGCTCAGTGATTGCAGCAAATGTATTTTCATTTTCTTTCAATAGCAATAATGACAGCAAGCACATCAAATTTATTACATGATATTAACAATTTAACCCTTAATCCTCACAATAACCCTATGAGTTTTTACTGCCATTTAGATGGATATTGTTCCTGTTTTTAAAGATAACAGGCTGCGACAGTGAGAGGGCAAGTCAGTAATGTGCATAAAGCTAAAAGCAAGTAAGGGGCGCAGCTAAAATTAGTAACCCAGACTGTCTGGTTTCAGAGTCTGAGTTCTTAGCCACTGTGCCAGCATAATCCCTCTCAAATTAATCTAGTTTTTGCATGTATCACATATAAAACTTTCAAAAGTATAACACATTTCTAAATCAACGGACATGACAAGTGATGAAATTGGAGAACTGTTAAAAACACCTCTAAGTAATAACACTTCTTCTTGTTCTCAGTTCTTATATTCAGGTGAGAATTCAGTCGAAAAACATAACAATGTATATATGAAGTTCAGAACGTAATTACAGATGGGAATTAAATACTTGAAATTTTGCCAAAGCTCTAAAGGAAAGGGCATTTAATAAAAACTATCCTATGAGAATACCAATTTTACATGGTATATCACTGAGATATTTTTGTGCTCCAGTGACTATGTAGATGATTTTTTGCTGGGTAGAGTGTCTCTGGCCCATTGTTATGAAGTACTGCTTTGGTAGAAAACTTTTGCACTTGTTTTATATCAATTAAAAAGTCGCTGTAGTTCACCACGAAGAGATTTTTTTCTCAGGAAAGAAATTGACAGGACTATGTCAGGAACACAATGAACCTGAACACAGAATGTCAGTTACGAAAGTGACACACGTTGCACAGTCAGCATTTACCTTACCTTGATAAGTGATACCAATATTTTATAGGTATAATAAAATAACATATTGGTGTGATCTCAATAAAGAAATCAAGTATTTTCTATATCTATATACACTTCAATTCAAGTGTGTCTGCTACATCTCCTTTATAAACACCATACCCTCTTCGGACAACTATCACATTCTACCAACAATAATTATAGAAACTAAAATTCAGACTTCAATGATGTGACATAAATATTGTTAAATAGGTTAGCACAGATGTTCCCAAAGCCTTGGAGTAGTGTTTCAATTTAATTAAGGTTGCTAAAGACTATTTTTTTTCTTTGGTAGATGGCCAATCTACAATAGAGAAGTGTCATCCACTAGAACTTTCTGTGATGATGGAAATAGTCTATATTTGTGCTATTGAACATAATAGCTACTAAACACATGTGGCTACTGAGTACTTTACATGAGGCTAATGTAATTAAGGAATGAGCTTTTTAGCTGCATTTAGTTTAAATTAATTAAAAATTAAAAAGCCATATTAGATTGTTCAAATCTTATCTTTTCGGGGGCGGGAGGCGGGGCAGGGGAAGAACATGAGACCTAGCTATATAGCTGTAAGGCTGGTGTTTTTATGTGTGTTGCCAACAGTCTTCGAAGGTAGCTCCAAATAATAAGTTTCAATTATATTTGAACTGCAGAATTACAAACATGTAGAATCATAAAAATATAGATTTCTAAAGAAACCAACTCTCTATAAATGGGAGTTAAGGAAGCCATGAATAACAGAAAAAGCAACAATAAAGTAGTCAAGTATGGTACAAAATTAACTGAATATTAGTAACTTTTATCAATTAATCATAACATCCAATACATAAACAGTGCACATCAGTGGTTTCCAAACATTAGATGTGCTTTAGAATCCTTTGGAACTTGGGAACTTTCTTTTAAAATTACACATTCCCAGAACAGAATTTCTGAAGGTGAGGCTTTAGAATCTACATTTTTTGTCAGCGAGACTGTACAAACATTGTAAACTCTCTCCTACATGTGGTATCTAAAAAGAAAAATGTCAAACTTATAGAAGAAGAGAGTAGAGTGATGGTTGCCAGGGGCTGGGGAGTGGGAGAAATGGGAAAATATTGTCGAAAGGTACAAACTTTCAGTTATAGGATGAATAAGTTCTGGGGATTTACTACAGAACATGGTGACTATAGTTAATAATACTGTTCTGTGTACTTGAATGCTGCTAAGAGAGTAGATCTTAAATGTTCTCACCACAAAAAGTAAAGAAACTATGTGAAGTGACAGAACGTGATTAACTTGATTGTGGTAAATCATTTCACAACACATCCATATATCAAGCCATCACACTCTATACTTTAAATACATGAAATTCATTTGTTAATTGTACCTCAGTAATGATGGGTGGCAGGGAAGGGGACCATTCAGACCAAATAAACCAAGGAGAGTATGTCCCCTGAGGCTCCAGGCTCATGACCTAAGCTCTTCCCAAAGGTCCCACTTGCTAACATCACATCGGGCAATAGGTTTTAATGTAAGAATTTTGGAGAGACACAAACATTTGGTCTATAGGGAACTCTTTTGCACACTGTAGTGTATTTAACAACATTTCTGGCCTCTACTCATTAGATTCCAGTAGCATCAAGTTATCACAACCAAAACTATAACCCAACATTGCCAAACATCTACTAGCAGTCAAAATTGCACCCTGACCCCCATTCCAAACCACTTCTATAAGGTAAGATAATTTATGTAATACTTAAAGTACAGATAAATATTTTCCACAAAAATATTACTGATTTCACATTAGCAATGTACCCAAGGATAAATTATTGCTGTATACAAAAACACTGTTGCCTTACGCGTTTCTCAGAAAGTATCTAACATCCACAGACTAGCCAAATAGTGCAACAGAATGTGACTCGGTGTTCCCAACTAAAAACTTAGAGAAATGAAAATACTGAATTAAAACTCTTGGTTACATGTACTAAAATTTCTTGTATTCGTTAAAAAATTATGAATACATATGTTTTATACATTTAGAGTTTAAAAAAATTAAAGTATAGCATGAACTCAAGTCATGGTCCACAGGTAACGATTGTATATTTCTTCCCCAAATATTGGTTTCCATAAACACAGAGGTGTGTTTGTATTTTTTTTTAAAAGATCAAAAAAGGGCACTGGCTGAAAGTAATAAGATGGCCCTCCCGGCTTGGTTAATCACTAACTGGCTGGGTGCGCTCCGAGAGTCACTTACTTTCTCTGTGCCTCAGTTTCCTCTAGGACAATGAGTTTTTACTAGGAGATCTTTATCTTCACAGTTCTAATAATATATGACTGTAATATATTTCTAATAGAAATAATGCCTCAGTTCCTCTCCACAACCCTTGCCCCTACCCGGATAAGTAGTCTTTAGTTTCTCGATAACTTTTATTCTAATACCGGTCACCATGACAAACACACTGGCTCTTCTATAGCGGCATCCTCTGGGTTAATGAGAAACCATGAGATGTTTTCCCATCTGGTCTTTGGATTCAGTAGCCAAATGACCAAGTACAGGTAACAACATTTCTTGGATAATGTTCCCAAACTGAACCAATTTAGCTGTAGCTTTAAAATTAAATAAACAAGACTCAGAATTTAATATCTTATAACATGACTTTAAAATACAGAACACCTTTAAAAAGTGGAGTAGCTTGACATAGAGCAAGGTGACCTTAATTCTGTAGACTT
The DNA here is from genome assembly GCA_004026545.1 of Mormoops blainvillei. Classification (NCBI taxonomy): domain Eukaryota; kingdom Metazoa; phylum Chordata; class Mammalia; order Chiroptera; family Mormoopidae; genus Mormoops; species Mormoops blainvillei. Next base: position 50,819 of record PVJD01004691.1, read on the forward strand.
CACCATTGGATACAATTATAGTGAGGTAAAGCAGTCGAAAAAAAAATACCTCCAAGTAGTTTGGATTCTAGTTTTAGGAGAGGAAGGGAGAAAAAAATCTGATTATTCTCTACATCTAAAAATAAACCTTAAAATGTGAAAAGAACAAAATTTTGTATCAAATTATTCATATGATAATTGTCATATATTGAAAAGTGATTATAAACCTTGAAGACAAAAATAGACTAACTTGAAAAATGCGTAACTATTTTATGTCTGAATTTTTTTTACTGCAAAACATGAAACTGTTTCAAAGCTGTATGCTTATTTACACACGGCGACAGGACATAAAAATTAAAAAGCAAAAGCATGAGTCACGATCTTGAACAAAAACATTTTTCTTTCCATAGATGCATTACGCATAGAAAATGAGAAACAGAAATGATCAAAAACCTACATATTATCCTCATAAGTTAGAATTATTCATATCTAATTGGGATTTAAAATGGCATGATGACTCACTGCCTGTCTTTAGCGTGCCGTGCCATGCTACTCCATGCTGCTGCTACTACAACACGAGTGTGGGATATTTGTGCCGTGGAAACCACAGCACCTTGCAGTCAGTGAGCCTTGCTAGAGATCAGCTCAAGAAGCCGGCAAGCGCTGTAGCAATTAGCCACAGAAGCTGGCGAGTCCTTCGGTCATCCCTTCAGTGGGCAACACTGGTCAAGGAGCCAGGAAGGTGCGCTCAGTGAGAAGAGAAACCAGGGGAGGGTGCTGGGGTAAGAAGGCGGCCTTTAGGTGGGAATGCTGCGTAGTGAGTGGTGCAGGTCCTCCAGGATGAAACTCAGGTATGGAGGAAGCTGTGGGAAGTGGTGTGAACCAGGCAGAGAGACCTGTCAGCTGGCAGGAGTGGGTGCCAGGATTCCAAATAAAGTGCCTTGGCTACGAGGGCAACATACGGGGCCCCTGCACTTCAGTGCCTTTAGAAGCGGACAATGCATGGTCCTATCCGGTTTCAGAGAGGCCTTAATCCTAAAGCAGGTGAATTTCACCATGTCTGCTTCGTGTATCCAGATCAATTTAAATGTTTTGTTAATGCTAAGTTCTCACATCCTCCCAAAAGTCTCCTAATGCTATACGTCACTGAAGTCTTCTTTTAAAACTCCTATAGGATTTACTATCTCTGATGAACATATTTTTGCATATTATACCATTATATGATAATATATCATATGATTGAGTACACCATTCACTAATTATTTTATTTATGTATGTCATCCTTTCCTTGCTAGACTGACTATTCCTTAAGAGTACAAACCTTGTCATACATTTTGAAACCCATAATGACTAGTGCTGTTCTAGGCATAATAATAGGAACTACATAAATATTTTAATGCATTTAAATGCATAAACAAGTATCACTAATTATATTATCCAGGCATAAATATTACACTTAAAGTATAAGTTGAACATTACAAATTTCCAAGTTTATAAATCTACAGTTTCTATACATACAAATTGCCAAAGTTTACATATGGAGAGAGAGATCTAGATGATAGATACATGATAGATAGATAGATAGATAGACAGATAGATAGATAGATAGACAGACAGACAGATAGATACAGCACACACACCATAGTGCTCAAGAGCTCCGGCTTCCAAGTCAGACTAACTCAGATCTGAATCCTTGCTTTACCTGGTTACTAGCTTATGGCTGTATCAAGTTATCTAATCTCTGAACCTCAGTTTACTCATTAGTAAAATGAAATAACAGTTCACAGGGTTGTTGTACAGAGTAAATAATATAATGTACATAAAGCACTTTGCACAGGCCCTGACACATGCTGACAATGCACCAGTTTAAAAATTATACTAGATTTTAATTTATATTGTAATAAAATTTTGAATCACTTTTCAAAAGACATAGTGCTATTTCTTCACTTAACAGTTTCCACATTTAACATTATTACTTTAATGTTAACACAAATCAATCTTTCACCAGCTAATATCAATGATATATCAACTGTTTTCTCTTTACCTTAACTAAATAAGAGTATTTTCAGTAAAATTACTGTCTTATTTAGAACATCTCTTTTTATGATATAAGAAAATCAGCTGTCCATCAAGTTGGTAATTCTATCCTTGGAATTATCAGGTAGTTGAAATTTGTCTTCTATCATTTAAAAAATAACTATGTTTGATGTTTTAAAATTCTGTTATGAGGGATAGCATCTAAATTCATAAGTCAGATGGTATTTCAAAATAGGTATTTTATCAAAAATCCTCAAAACGTATTTTTAAGAATGTGTGATTATTCAATACACCTCAGAAAGAAAGGATGGCAATAGGTGGCATGCGACCGATCAAAGAGAACACATCACACTTCCACCAATATAATGAGATGAAATTTCGTTTTAATTGGATCATCATAGCAAAGCTCCATGGGATGTATCATGATTTATTATTATAAAATCTAGATTGCTTCTGATCATTTATTAAATTTGAAATTCTGGTATGTCAGAAAGCCATGTGGTTGGTATACAGTCTAATCTAATGTAAGCAGACTTGAGTCTGTTGAAATCAATAAAAAAGAACAGGTGAGATACAGGGACAAGGAATCAAAAGCTGTCTGCACGTAACCATTTTACTCTTACTATTGGAACACATATATTGAGGAAGCCCTTTGTCCTATATCTTACTGATATTACTGTAGAAATAAGTTCTTCAATTTGCATTTTATTAAATTTAACCTTATTGGCTTAACTCATTTCCCACACTCATATATCACTATTTTCAGCTAGTGCATATGAAAAGAGCACTAAAATTATACATTTAATACTAATTCAAAGATTTCAAAACTTATTTAATGTCCAAGAGGGATAATTTTTTAATGTTTGCATGGAAGAAAAATATACAAGGTTCGTACATACGTTTGACAGTTTTTGAAGGTAGAATATAATGAAAATAATGGTCCAGGAGCTTGGAAGAAATCTGAGATAAGTTAACTCTTTTGTTCCTTTTTTCCTTCAACTGAAATATAGAAGACTCCAGTATTTCCTGGGTAATCTTTTACGTGCAGAGGATACAAAGAAACGTGTAGCTTCTGCCTTTTCAGGGCTTGGCCTAGCAAGGCAACAATACAAACGGATAATAATAGTATCGTTCCTCCCCTACCTTCTCATGGATCTAAATCTGTATTCTCTTTTTCCCAAACCTTCAATCCATAATTCCCTGCTTTCAGTAGCATTGAAACCTCCTTAAGACATCTCCATCAATGTACACACATGCATACCTGCTGACATTTGTCCTCATATTTTTCCTTACGTATGTACATACATACATACAACCCGCGTCCCTGAACTACCACCCTATCCACCAAAACTACGTTCTTGTCTTCTCCCTCGCACAGAAGAAAAATCCTTGAAAGAGTGATCCATTCTCACTCTCTCTGCTTTCTCGCTCCATACTTCTCTAATCTGGCTTCCATCCCCGCCTCTCCACTGAAACTCAGTCAAGAGCTTTTTGTCACTTGTTTGTTTCTCTCTCTGAGCCCTTCTCAGACTTTACTTTGTTTTCTCAAAGCATCTTTGGAAGGTCCTTCGCTTGCCACGGGATACAATGATACTCTTCTGATCTGCCCCCTGGCTGCTCTGCCTTCCTCTCCCCTTCACTCCAGCGATCGCCTGATGCTGAGACCTTCTACGGCCACGGTGCTGATCCTCGTACTTCCCGTACCACGTGCTCTTGCCCTAAGAGGCTGCGGAATAACGGGGGGGTGGGGGGGGGAAATGAGACTAAATAGAGAATAAAATGAGTAATACTACTTAGAAAGTAGAGTACTCAAAGTATGACATTTGTATGTATTTATTTGGTAAGAGAGGTCATAAAGGGAAAGATACAATTATATCATTACATAAGTCTGGTGACATTTTGCATTATGTTTAGTTAGGAGAAGTTACATGGGTCAATCCAGAGACTTCAGGAAGCATGTATGTACTGACTGAAAGATGCTGGGGCATGAACGGAGAGGATGGAAGAGAGTGTTTAAAACAGAAGTCCTTAACTGGTAGTGGTGCCCCTACATAGGGGTGTTACAAAATTTTGTTCAGTGTGTGTCACTGTGAGAATTGTTACAGTGAATGCGAGATATGGTTGGGTTGGCATTTAATGGTTAAAAGCTGGGGATTCTGAAATGAAGGTCCTTCTTCAATGCGCAAGACATCTGCTGCCCCACCACAAACTGTCCTGAGTCCTGCATGGCACTCCAATGTCCTAGCAAGCATCCATCTGTCCATAACTATCTAAACCCAACACCTAACCATATTTTTATATAAACATTCAGTATGTTTTGAACAGCTGTTCTTAACAATGAATTTCTCAGGAAAGCAACAACCATGAATTTTAAGAGAAGACTGTTCTCTGCTTTGTTCCTGACTTTACGGTGAGTCAGTCACCATTTCAGATCACATCACTATACTGTACTCTTCCTCCTACGGATGGGTCATCAGTACCAGCCTGTACCGGTCCGCATCTACAGCTGTCATCTCTGTTGCAACTCTATGAATAGAGGAAAGCATCTGACTACCTTATTCTTACCCAACGTACATACACACACATTTATATTAAAATACATACTGATTTTTCATAAATTACTTTCCTTTTATGTTTCTTTAATATTAGGGCAGTTTACTCTTTCCTAAAATCATGTATCTATGTAAGTGATATTGGTAATAGGTTTCATTTTATGCTAATAAAGGGACCACTACAAAATATCTGCTATAATGGCAGGAAGTTGAGAATCTCCGGTTTACATTCTTGGGAGGACAAGAGTGATGTGAGCCAGTGACACTATCAGAGACCAGCAAAGGCAGCACAAGGTCCGGCTAACACCACATAGTTAGAGGTGCATTCCAGCTCCCCCGGTCCTGCAGGCCCTGGCTTAGGCTAATAACGCCAGAATGAGAAAAGCCACATGCAAACAGAGACTATTTAGTGGCGGCAGTACGGCAGTACGTATGGGCAGGCTCATGTTCCCACTTAGCTGGTGGTCTGTGGAGGAATTCGAGGAGGAATTTTTGCAGCAGACAAAGGATAAAATTACACGGTGAACTACTTCAGTTACAAACGAAAGAAAATGTTTAATTAAACCTAACCGTTCAAAATGTTCTTGTTCTTTCTCCCGATATGATTACCGTCAGTTTTCACTAACTCACACTGCCTCATCGTTTTAACTTTTAAACATTAATTTATGGAAAGAACTCGTAGGTTTGGATTACCAGCAATTTGAAGCAGTTTGTTGTCTTAATTGCGCTCCTTATCTCGCTGCCACCTAAGTGGGTTGGGCTTGCCCCAAAGGTGTGAAATTAAGCCTCAGAACAATAAGATGCAAATGAAAAAAAGTGTTTACAAAGTTCGTAAGACACAATTATCATCAGATGAGATCAGGATCTTTGATTCCACTTTATCCTCTAAAATTTTATTCATTAAAGACCCTCAAATGTTTTTCATGCCAATATTTAAAGAAAAAAGTAAGTGAAATAATTTATTAATAAGAAACATAAAAAGACAGTTTTTCCATAAAAGATGCATTTTCCATTTTCACCAGTAACTTCATTGATTTGGATATTTTGATTGCTATCTGATCACTATCAACTTCAACTGGTCTACCTAACTGTGTAGCATCGCCCAGCAAGAAATCTCCATGAGCACGAAACTTCGCAAAACACTTTTAATACATTTAATCACTCATAGCACCTTCTCCTTACACTGCATACATCTTTCTTTGCGTTTCAGTTGCATTTTTACCTTTTTTGAAATAATAAAGCATAAATCACCAAAAATGTTGCATATTTTCTTCCATCTTCAATATTAAAATGGCTACACAAAAATTCACCAATTTTGATGTTTTTTTGACATGCATGCTAATATGACAGCTGTCACAATACAATCTAACAAAATTGTTTTGAATGAAGTTAAAGACAACGAAGTACTACGAGAGCCATTTTATACAAAAACCAAAGAAACTTTTTGGCCAGCGTAATACATTTTCAACAACCTTAATAGCTTTCAATAAAATAAAATAATGGCCTTGAAAACATATTTCTATACTTATTATTCATGAAGTAGTGACTAAACTATGTTAAAATTTCCATGTCTTGTATAAAGCTATTACCCTTTGTTCCAGTTATTCACTGTAGCTTAAAAAAACTAACACTTATTCACAATTTTGTGAGTCAGGAATTTCGGAAGAACTTGGACAAGCTGCTCATCTCTGACTCACATGTATCACCTGCGGGAACTGGGACTAGACATTCCATCTCCAAGATGGCTTTTCAGTCACTTTATCTGCTATTCTTGTTCCTTGGTGGTTCTTTCTCTCCTCCATATTTTTCTCTCTCTCTCTCTCTCTCTCTCTCTCTCTCTCTCTCTCTCTCTCTCTCTCCCCCCTTCCTCCCACCCTGTCCTCTTCCATCTGCATGCCTTGAGCTTCTCACAGCCTGGTGATCTTGGAGAAGAAAGACTTCCCTATATGGTCGCTGTTTACCCTAAGCGAACATCCTAAGAGCAAGCATTCCAAGAGACACGCGGAAGCTGCCATTATCTCAAAGTCTGGGTCTGGAACCTAGCACGGTGTCACTTCCACCGTGTACAATTTAGGCAAAGCCATCATAGGGCCCACCCTGAGCTGACAGGACACAATGTCCCCTTCTTCCTGACTAATGCCGAAGAATTTGCGGTCATCTTAAATTCACCACATCTTTTTTGATGCATTAATAAAAATCGTTTTATTTCTGGTCAGTAGTTCCATACTCAGCTAAACATCAACACCAACTACACATAAGGTGCCATGGAAGGCACCACGCCAAGAGCTATATAAAACAGTCTCTTGCTTTGGGAAATTAAAATTTCACCTAAAAAACAAGAAGTGCAGCTATAAATATTTAAACAATTGTTCTCCAGTAGTAAACTAGCCAAGGAGAAAATGAAAATGATGAGCGTGAGAAACAGGCTTATTAGAAATCCACGGATTTCCATTCTGTCTACTGCGGCAATGCCAATCTCTTCCATGCAGATAACGAAAATATTCCCTGTTTTGACAAAATGTCGATGATGACCAAAATGTTTCAGACTATAAAATACATTCCGTTCTGAGGAAAAACACATTTTCAGAGAACAATATGTTGGGCTATTTCATTGTCTCAGAAGAGAAACCAGAGATAATCACATTTAATATTAGTATTCAAGATATATTAGCTGAACCTCAAAATGATGCATATAAAAAGATGTGATCATAGGCACAGTTAAGATTGCATTTGTAGGTGGAACTGATAAATGATTTTGTTTGATAAACAGAAATGAAACAAACATTAATCGAGTGCCTGTTATGTGCCGGGGCAGTGTGCTGTATTATTCTGGAGGCATAAAGATTTAAAAAGACATCATCTTTGCAAATAAAGAGCTTGCACTATTAATGACAGAGATGAGCAAACAGGCAACTCTGTAACAGTGTGACAAGTTCGATAACAGGGTAAGTGCGGGCTACTGTAGAAGGACACGGGGGAAATGCATAGCTCAGACTGAGGGCTGATGTGCCAGGAAGATCCTCCAGAGGACGATGCCGCCTTCGCAGCCGGAGGTCCATTAGAAGGGTACTGCTGTTATCAGGGGGGAATGGAGGCCGTTTTTGAGGAAGGGAGGAATTAGTAAACCGTCTAAATAGAGGGGCAGTGGCTGTGAACAGAGCAGGAAAACAGAAATCCTGCTGCACTCAGGGCAAAGCCAGTATGTCTCTGGGGAGATGTGGGGAGAATCTGGGGCTGAAAAACAGAGACAGGCCAGGGGGAGGCGGCTAGGATCACATCATTTCGTGCCTTTTATTAGATGCTAATGAGTATGGATTTCACATTGAAAGGCACGAGGAGGCACATATGGACAAAATAAATGAACATAATAATTTCAGATGAATACTTACACATGCATAGCCACATACATAAAAGAGTATCTATAAACAGCCAGTATAACATTTTTGAAAGTCACATATCAGAGCTCAAAAATAAAAGCACGTGAAAGCTTTTAAATTTAGTGTCATAAATCTGAAAGGTTTTATTTATAAGCCAAATGTGTTTTTCAGTTGCTTGCATTTATTAGATTATTGATTTAGTGTTTACAGTTTTAGTGTTATAATTATTTCATGCAGTGACAAGTATAAACTATTATTTAAATGTGACTAACACAATAGCTTCTGCTCTAATTTTTAACTAGGAACTATATAACTATAATATTTAAAGTGGTAATCATAGACTTTCCATTTTACTAAATTGAAGGCAAATATACTTCCATTATAAACTTATAATAATTCAGCTGTAAAAAGTGACCAATAATCATTTAGAAAATAAGACAAATTCAGAAAAAGTCTATCATTATCAAAATAAAATTGAGAAAAGCAAATAGAAAACATTTCTAATCTAACAGTCTTTAGGCTTAAATTACAAACAAATACTTAATCTTTATGTGCTTGAATTCTCTTTAAAATAAGATGTATAGATGATAGTATATTTCTGACCATTTATAATATATGAGACCTTGAGTATATGGCTTCTCTAAGGTTTTACCCTTTAAAAAAATCAATGATATTTTATTAGCAATTAACAGTATGGGTTATATACATGTTTCCACTATTCTGGTCCTCCTAAATATTTCTTCCATCCTATAAGCCATTTGATCATGTTCATTTCCACTGGTCAGGGTTATTTCACAAATTTATGGGAAAAAAGTAAGTATTTTATGTATTAGAGACAAAATGTGCAACAGGACTTATTACTGGTCAGTGCAGGAATTTTCTAGGCCTCTGCCATTTAGCTCACATAACATCCAGTGAATTACCTTCTAATACTTGAGAATGATGAATGATTTTACCATCTCAAGTATACAATAAAAATACAAAATGTAAATGCTCCAAATTTCCTCAGGCAATGTTAGTTAAAGGTAAAACAAATAAATGGTTTCTGGAAGGCTGTTTTGGACAGAGAAATGCCATCTTTAAAGCTATGAGAATATGCAAAGTGGCATAAAAGGCTAAAACTGCAAATCATTTACTAGCAATTATTTAAGATTCTTTGCAGTATAAATTTATTAAAATCTACAACAAATTTGTTAACAAAATGGTCCCTGGATGTCTAGAAAAAGTATATTTTACAATCTATCTTATAAATCCTTTAAATAAGAAAACAAACCATTGTTTCCTTAATGATCACAAAGTAGATAACTAAAGAGTTCATACCAAGCATGTATTTCCTGCTAATATCATTTGGTTGGCCAATTATAACTTCCATATGCAGTATTTATATACTGTTGACATACAGAAGGAAGATAAACTCAGCGCCAACCAGAGATTGATAGATGACAAGAGAACCAGACAAGTCAAACTAAATAAAACAAACTGGTCAAAGGTACCATTTCATCTTCCTAAAAATCCCAACAGAAGTACATTTAATAATTCCTAGCAAGATGCTTATGCAAGCATCCCCCTGTCTAATTTTTTATAATGTGTATGACTTTCCTGAATGCCTTGGTCGTCTTGTAAAATACACCTTTTAATTCACGCTGAACTGGGAACACTGATCTTCCCCTTAACCAAGTGATAGCCAAGAGCCGAAGGAAGGGCTTGCGGTTGCGCGCTTTCCTGCGGCCAGCCGAGAGAACCCTCCAGTGGACTCTCCATCTGCCTAGAACTAAGTGCACTTACTGGGGCACATGTGGGTATTCTCGGCACATGCCCCACAAGGTCACATTATAACCACCCAGGATTATACATTAGGAGACTTACTGCACTCGTTGGTCTAAAAAGCCTACTTTCTGCAGAGAGAAATTACTTAGGTGGGAATAATCAACTAACCAAAAGGCAGAAAGGGGGACAAGTTGATAAGGAACACACCCAAAATCTCTATACTAAGCTCTTTCTCTTATAAAGTAGAATTTAGTGCTTCTAAAATGGCTGACTTAAGTATGCCATTTCATTTCATTTGGCAAAACAAGGTAAAATGATGGAGAAAATAAAAAAATAAGAAGACAAAACAACAATGCAATCCCTTTATATTCTATTTTCCTTTTTAGTTTCTTTAAAAATCTTTTTAAATCCACATGGTCAATTTTGTTATTCAAGCAGTTATCTGTCCAAGTGTAAGTACATACATTTATTGTGAGTTACTTAATTGTTTTGCTTTGTCTACTTCATTATCAAATAATCTCTCAGATTTGATACCTCTGTAATCATTAATATATAAATCATGAGGGGCAAAGGCAAGTCACACAAAGCCTCTGCGACCTTAATGAACAGCAGACAGGCTGAACCACCAAGATGTTTGAACAATAACGCCCAATCACGTCTGCTCTGCGAACAATAAGGTTTCAAAGTCTTTGAACATATTGGGAAGAAGGGCATTGAACTGATTTATTCTGCATGTGCACAGCTTAAGTGCTACAATAATGAAATCACGTTCACTTGGAAGAAAATTGTCCAGTGTGAAGTTGCCAATGGCCATGTTAATAAGGCTTCCTATGTAATTTGGCTGATAGAAGCTTCCAGCTCAAATGCTATTAATTTATTTAGTAATTCTAAAACTCACGAGTGAAGAAAGGAGAAGAGATAATTTCTAAAGAAACACAGATAATTCAGGAGGTCTATTGTTGTTCTTCATAACAATGGAGCTTTAAGTTCTGTTCTCTAATTTACTGTCACTTTATCACTTTTATCTTCCACTTCAAGTCTGTTTCTTTTATTGGACTATCTATTCAGCTGATAATTCATTTAGGCTTTTGAAGTTCTATGCCATAAAAATTCCATTTAACTGCTTCCTAAATGGTGGTTAATCTGCACAAATTTTAAATTTGACCTTAATGGAACAGCTTACTCCTCAAGTTATTAGGACATTGGAAAACGGGATCATGTCCTTAAAAGTGTACTTATTGTAAAGTTTATTTTTCATCATTCACAAAATTAATTTTGCAGGGAGAGATGGTTGCAAAGCGCCTCCTTTCACAATAAAATGCAGAGTCATTTCCCATTTGAATTCTCCTACACGGTTGAGACTCTCACTCAAGCATCAGATGAGGTGTCAAAGTGCTTTGTTAACAAACTTATTTCCCAGATGTGGCTAGAACAGGGACAGAAGGCTGAAATGCTCTAACATACCTAACAATTCAATTACAGTTATCTTATGGTGCCATCACATATTTTTCTTCAACAATCAAACAACCTCAGCTGGAAACCTCTAGCAATAACATAAATAAAAGACCATCTGGCTGGAATAATTAAGGAAGGCTGGAAATAAAACATTAATTAGTGCAGAATTTCAAACGACCTTCAGAGGCCTTATTATAAAATTATATCCAAACAGGTAATCATTTATTTCATGTTGATGTTAAATTTAACTAAGCATGAATAAATACAAATACCATATTTTTACTCTTTGGGTGAGGATAATTGACTTGAAATGCTAATGATATTATACTTCATTTAAATTAAGGCAACAAATAAATAAGTGAAACAAAAAAAATACTACTACAAACATTTAAAATTTGCATAACTAAAATATCATAGAATTTTAACACTGAAAGGACCTTTGGAGATCTAACAGCTCCCCAATTTATAAATGAGGGGATACAGGCTCAGGGCGGTGAAATGATTTTCCCAAGGTTGCCCAAGTAGAGAGCAGGAGGTGCTGGAGGCGAACACGGCCTGATCCTCATTCTAGAACTGCCCTCTGCACCAACAGCAAGAACTCACAGATAAATCTACACAAAGCGTGGCTGGCGTTGCTATTTTACCACTTCACTGAAGACAAAATTTCACCAAACCTGCTAAAGTACCAAATTACAGGGCCACATAATGAGAAAATATCTAAAGTAACAAACTGCCTTAAAAGAGTCTGTGCCAGAGATGGCTGGCTAGCCACTAATGGATAAAACTACCCTTTTAGGGTAGTTGATTATTATTCCGTGCTAATGAAACGCGGCAGATGAGGACGGGCACCAGTCCAGGCCAGCGTTTCTCAGCAGCAGCTGTGCCTTCTCCGCTGTTCACCGTCCCGCTCGGAAGGCTGACGGGGCAGAGCAGCCGCCGGTGGCAGGGAAAGGGCCCTGAATGCACCTGCTGGCAGGAATATCTACATGGACCCGGGTCCAGGAGAGACGTACCCATTCCTTAGGTTACTAAAATTTGTGTTGTTACCTCATTTAACTACCAAAGGGTCCAAAGCAGACCTGATGGTCACGACCTTTCATGCTACAGCAGGCATTATAAAATATCAATGAAGAGTCTCAAAGGGATTTTACAACAGAATCATACCTGTTTGGTGAAATCAGTATAAGTTTAAGACATTTTCAACAAAGATCATTCCTTTTCTATAAATCTTCCACAACTTCTGATAGTCCCTTGGCTTCAGTGCATATATAATGCAAGTTTTATTTATGTACTTTTGAGAAGTTTAATTTTTAACTTTCCCATTACAGTTTACTTTCAACGTTATTCTGTATTTTTCTAAGTTTGGGGAAGAAACATACGAAGAAGGACAGAATGAGCTGGCGCATAGTACAGACAAAAGAATATGGGATCTGAAGGCAGACTCTGGTTTCAGGTACCACCTTTGTCTTGAGGTTCCCGGGACTAATGCGTGTGTGTGTCTATCCTCACCGGCTTCGCTCGTCAGCTTTCTACTCCAAACACAACTGGGCTGCGGTGGTGCAGAATGAGTGGAACTTCAAGAACAACACCTCCAGGCTAACTCCACCCTGAATCACTGCCAGAGACAATTAGGAGAAATGAAACCACTAGATAAACATTAGGAGTGTGTTCCTAATGTCTGCTGCTGTCAAGTCTCCCAGCAGGCGCACTGTGGGTCGCGTGGTGAGATGCAGTTCCTTTCATCTTATTCGTGGCAAGGACTCGGTTTGGTTAAATGCCAAAATTCTTGCATTTCCTTAATAATTAGTGATGTTAAACACCTTTTCGTGTACCTGTTGGCCATCTGTGTGACTTCTTTGGGAATAAAGAAGTCTACTCAGGATCACTTGCCAATTTTTAAATCAGATTATTTGCTTTGTTTTATTTTTGAGTTGTAAGAGTTCCTTATGTATTTTAGACATTTATCCCTCATCAGAATAATGGTTTGCAAATATTCTCTCCTATGCCATAGGTTGCCTTTTCAGTTTGTTGTTTCCTTTGCTGCACAAAAAATCTTTCTGGTTTGATATAGTCTTACTTGTTTATTTTTACTTTTGTTCTGTATGCTTTTGGTTCATATCAAACACATTAATGTCAAAATCAATGTCAAAGAGCTTTTTCCTCTATGTTTTCTTCTAGGAGTTTCAGTTTCAGGTCTAATATTCAAGTTTTCAATTCATTTTGATTTAATTTTGTGAATGTTTTTATAATAGTGGTCCATTTCATTCTTTTGCTTGTAGATATCTAGTTTTCCCAACATCATTTACAGAAGAGACTACTCTTCCCTCATTGAGCCCATGTAGGGCACAGGGGTCATGCCACTTTTGGTCATAAACTGAACACTCAGCACAGTGTGGGCAGGTGCACTCATACATCACCCATCATAAAATGGGCAAACACATTTAAAAAAAAAAATTTACTGAAGCCAAATGCAGCTTCTCACAGCAACACCATCTAGTACACTGATACGGATGGGTTCCTAGAACCTGCACCTAGCTGGGGAAGGCTGTACTACAAGGGGTCTGTTCTCCAGAAAATAATTCTAGTTTTCTGGAGGGGTCGCCCCTCATACTCCTGCTCAGAAGACTAACATAGCTCAGCAAATGAATATATGATTAAGTTGAAATCATTTTGAAAAGAGGCTATCCTTATTATGTGGGTAAAGAATAAAAAAATCTCATTAATTTTGTAATTATGCACAATTATGGATATTATTATTTCTACTTATTTTTCAGTAGATTTGATTACATTAAAACATACTTTTTTTTTTTTTTACCTAGTTACATTGGTTTATCTTCCAGAACAATACAAAGTATTAGTGGTTGCAAGTAACTGAATTTTGTTCCTACCTTTAAAAAAAACACGTTAGCATTTCATCATATGATATGATATGTCTATGTGCTTTAAATCACGTCAGTGCTGACACTAAGAAGGGGATGTCAGTGAAGAAAGTAGTTCAGTAGTTAAAATCTAAGGCAAATGGTAAAATAACCAACCTAAACTGAAGAGAATGGAAACCCTTGCCTTATTCCTCATCTTAAGAGGAAAAGCACTCAGTCTTTCACCATTAAGTGTGTTGTTAGCCACAGACTTTTGTAGATGCTCTTTATTAAGTCAAGGTAATTTCCCTCTATTCCAAACTGTTGATAGTTGTTTTTTTTAAATCAGGAATGAGTATGTATTTTGTATATTGACTTTTTATAACTTTCAGTTTTTTGCTGAGATTTCCTACCTTTTCATTTCTTCAAGAGAATTTGTACTTCATTGTTGAAGATTTTCAAAATGGCTGTTTAAAATTCTTGTTTGATAATTCCAACATCTGACTTCTCTTTGTTGGCCTGAATGTCACACATAAGTTGTGATTTGCTTGGTTCTTCATAAGAGGGATGATCGCTTACTGCACCCTAGACATTTTGTTTACAATGTTAGGAGACTCTGGCTTCTGTGTAAATCTTTTATTTTAGCAGGATTTCACTCTGTTTAGTTTCAGTACACAAATCTTTGCATACTTTTGTGGGCTGTGGCTCCAACAGCAGTCTGGTGGTCAGAGTTTTTGCAGTCTTATTTTGGTCTGTGTGGTGTATTTGGAGCTTCTGGGGCTTCCACTGGTACCAGCTTGTATTACCTGAAAGTATCAGATACTAGGGGACAAAGAAGCTTCTAGAATTGGTCTCCCTATTGTGACGCGGTCCATTTTGCTTGTCATCTGTCTACCCCAAATGCTTTTTAAAATTTTTTAATAAAGCAGAAAGTATAGAAAAGTCCATAAGTCAGAGGTATACCACTTAATTGATTCTCAAAAAACAAAAAAAAATTGACCATATCTAGGATCCAGAATAAGAAATCCTGTATTAGCAGTACTCTGGAGGCCTCCTTTATACCACTTCCAGGAAATACTACCCCTCAAATAGGTAACCACTAACCTGGTTTAACATATGAATTAGTTTTGTCTTTTTAAATTTTAAATAAACTGACTCTGACAGTATTTACATTTCTGGGTTTTGCACCCACCCCCCCGTCCCCGCCTTCATGCTCATTATACTTGTAAAATTCACATATATTGTTAAATGTAATTGTGGTGGTTCACTCATTTTCTTTCTTATGTGTGTCACTGTTGGAATATACCATTATTAACTTTTTAAAAATTCTAACAGTAAATGGGTACCTGGTAACCTGGGTACCAGGTTTTGGCTTTTAGTAATACATGTTCTTACATGCATTTCCAGCAAATCCATGCTGGCCAACTGATATGCTGGGTATATATCTGGGAGCAGAATTCATTGGGCATAGGATTTGCATATATCAGCATTAAGGGACACTAGATACTGCCAAACAGCTGTCCGAAGGAGTTGTACCAATTCATACTCCATACCGCTCTGAGGAAGAGTTTCCATTGCCACACTTCCTTGACAATTCTTGGCATTGTCTACCTTTTTCTGATAAGCCATTTGGTAGGTGTGTAGTGTTATCTTGTAGTTTTATTTTGCATTTTTCTAATGATTAATTAAACTGAAAATTTTTACATGTTTTTATGGTATTTGGATATCCTCTTTTGTTAAGTGTCTGTTCAAATTTTTCTTTTTAACCCTCTGACCGTTTTTCTACTGAGCAAACTGCCTTTTTAAATTGATTTGTAAAAAGTCTTTTATATATTCTGAATATGAGTCATTTGTCAGATTTATGCACTGAAAATATATATTCCCACTCTGTACCTTATTTTTTTCACTATCTTAGTTTGCATTTTGATGAAGAAAAATTATTAATCTCAATAATCTTAATATAGTCCAATTCATTACTTTCTTCTTATAAGGTTAATGATTTTTATGTCCTATGTAAGAAACAGTTGTCTACTCCAAGGTCATGAAAAGATGTTTTAATAAGCAATAATTATTTTTCAAATTTTGATGTATTTTTTCTAAATTGCACCTGTGTTTTGAATCCTTTAGCATAATGATTACTTTTATGCATTAAAAATAAAATAATTTAAAATCTTTTAGATTAAGCATTTTTCTAAATTTTATTAAAGACTAAAAAATGATTATGATTATCTAACATACAATTTTACTTGAACCCTTTGGTTTATGTAGGATATAACTACATTAGGTTTAATGGACTACTAAATTAAATGGATTTTTGACATATTTGCTTACTGTGTGGTCATCAATTAAATTCATTGTTCCAGTATGAATTTTATCATCCATAAAATATTTTTACCAGAATCCAAATATATCTATTACTATTCTTTGAAAAATCCTGGAAATAGGTCAGTGCCTAATATGGTTGATTCAATTCAAGTGCCATTATAGGCACTAATGAATTGCTACTGTGTAGCATGAAACAGAAAATCTGTTTCACTGCAGTGACTTAGAAAATGGCACGGATAATTTAACAAAGATAATAAAAGTGCATAATAATCATGTCATATTGTATATATCAAAAGTTAAAGTGATGTAAGGTGTTTTATTGGATAAATTTAATTTGGCTGATTTTTTCATAGACAGTAATTTTAATTTTCAGATCTTAATATTATTAAGATTTCATTATCAAAATATGACAGATCACATTAGCCCCACCCTCCTTTTCTGTGTTATAGCAATGATGATAGATTTGAGGATAATAAAAAATAATACAGGTAATAAAGTTAAATTTATATAATAATACAAATCTTTACCCATAGCTAATTCTAAATATAGACCTTCTCTCTTATCTAGCAAGCAAAATATGAAAGGCTCAAGTTCTAAGGCATCCATAACATCAAAGTACTCCAGGGTCTCCATGTTTAATTACTTCTGGAGCAGAGGCCCCCAACCCCAGGTCCCAGTCTGTGGCCCATTAGGAACCGGGCCACACAGCAGGAGGTGGGCAGATTAAAGTCAAGGTAGGGGGTTGGACTGCAGTGAGGCAGGACTGGTGTCTGCTGCCACCACTGCTCCAGCCCATCCCCTGCGGGCCCACCTCGGCCGTGACGGCCCACGGCTTCCGGAGCAGCCACCAGGACTTCTCCTTTGAGCCCCGGCAGCGGAGGGCTATCAAGACTCACATGATGGAGTCGGCTGACGTGGACATGTTAGCTGGCGCATTGCATATACCATCCTGCCCCAAAATGATGGACGTTTAAAGGATCCAGCACTGTTCTGGTTTTGGGATCGAGTGCAAGGCTACAGATGCTTTAAGATGTGTAAACAACTACCACGGAGGGCTCAAAGAGGTCTGTGCGGAAGAGCGGCAGGAAAGCGGGGCCGAGGGTGAGCACTCCACGAGGCTATTCAACCACACGGTTGTACCTACACGGCGGATTATAAGGGAACGTGACCTGGAGAATCACTCGAGTTAAAGGTTGTACCTAAAACCGATCATACAGATACAGAGAAACTGAAAGCCAGAGAACAGATGAAGTGTTTTGAAGAAGTTCTCCTGTTTGAGGATGAACTTCATGGAGTTTCAAGTCTAAGTATGAAAATTAGAGCAATGCCTTCTAGCGTTTCCCTGCTGTTACAGTTGTTTTTGAGAATTGACGGAATGCTTATTGGATGAATGACAGGAGACTTTACCACGAGGCCAACAAGACCTACATGTTACGAGAATGTACATCATGAGAGAGCAAAATTGCTAATTTAACACACGTTCCACATTCCTTCCGTACGGAGCCCAATGAAGTAGCACAGTATTTACCGATCAAGGAGGCAGTTTGTGAGAAGCTAATATTTCCAGAAAGAATTGATCATAACCCCACAGGCTCACAAGAAAATGCACCCGTGGAATAGAATGTGACATTCCACCTGTTAACTGTGGAATCTGATGGAGACCTTGGCTATGTGGACAGGGGTATTTCTATTATGAGAATTAATTGCCTTGTCTATTTGCGAACTTTCAGTAGCCTTAAAGGAAAAAAATAAAGTAAAAGATTGTTACAGGCAAAAAAAGAAAAAAAAGTCAAGGTTGAATACCCTGAGATTGGCCACAGAAGCACTGAAAAGCCTGCTTCCATTTCCAACATCCTATCTTTGTGAAGCAGGGTTTTCTGCAGTGACAGAAACCGAAACAAGGTTATGGAGTAGACTGGACATAAGCAACACACTTCAGATGTCACTGTCTCCCATCACTCCCAGGTGGGACCATCTAGTTGCAGGAAAACGAGTTCAGGTCTCCCACTGATTCTGCATTATGGAGAGTGGTGTAATTATTTCATTATACACTACAATGTGATAATAATAGAAAGAAAGTGCACAATAAATGTAATGTGCTTGAATCATCCTGGAACCATGACTACCCCCCAACCCCCGCCCCTGGTCAGTGGGAAAAACAGCCTTACAAGAAACCAGTCCCTGGTGCCAAAAAGGTTGGGGACCGCTGCATTCAAACATTACAAAAACTGACTCATGGACAGATGCTTAAGCAATATAGAGACCAACAATAAATGATTTGAGTTAAATTACTGTTAACTCTGAGTATGATAATTACCAGAACAGCTGACTTTTCAAATGAACCAATGCGGCCTTGGCTACGGAGCAGCTTATAATGCACAATTGTTTCTAACCCTTCTGACTCCCCCCTGAAACAACAAACAGGGGAAACATTCATACCACAATTTATAGGTTATATAAGTCATCATGCTTAAGTTTTTCTTAACTATAATCAATATGTTCTTAATAAAACTAGTGTAAAGGTGTGTGTTTCTCCATAACTGATGAATAGTATATACTCTACCTAATTAAGAAAAGTGTAATACTGTTGAGTATCTTGGTTCAGGTTATTCCTGGTCTCAACTGGCATAGAGCTATACCATGCAGTAGGACTTACTAATAAGACATTTGTTCTGTAAGGCAGGCTAGGACAAATTCAGGAGGTGAGAGGGAAGGTGTGGGGAATCACGCCTTTAGGCCTGTATACAGAAGGGGAGTGGGGGCTGCCGGAGGGGCTTTGATCTAGGGACGCTGACGTTTCCTCTGGAGACTCAAGAAGTTGTTCTTTGAGGCAGAAAATAGAAGCACACAGGGTCATCTCTCTCGCCCTCAGCATCCATATCCTGGGTCCCCTCGATTAAACTGCCCTCAGAAGTGGAAATCAAGCCCTGGGAAGGCGGCGACATGGCAATGAACTGCTGAGCCTCCATTCTGGTGCCACGAGTTGGAAAATACTACAGATAGTAGATTAAATAATGACTGTTAGAATATCAATCCAACAGGCAAAACTTTCATCAAATACTAAATGTGCATATAGTGATATTAGTCACAGATACATCGCATAGACAACTGTTTCAAGGGGATGCCAAGTTCAACATTAAATCCTGCTTTATTTTTTCAATACTGTCACATTTTTGTGAGGCTGGATTTTGAGCAGTTGCTATGATAAAACAGCAAGGCCACATGGAAATCAAGATGCAACAGGAAATTTGCACAGTCTGCATCCAAGGTCAAAAAGCTGTGCGGTGTCTGGCAGGCACATACATCCCAGGTTACAGGGGTTCTTTAAGAATGAAATAAGGTATTTTTATTTTGTGTGTATTTTTTAAACAGCTAGTAAGTTATTAGGATATAAATACTTGTTGAGCATGTTAATACTTATTAAGCTAACTATTTAAGAAACAAAGCTGTTAGGCACCTCCTTGGGGCTCAGAGCAGCCGTGTAACAGCGACTCGGAAAGCACGGTGCAACAGCAGAGTAAGTGCTGGAAGCCTGTGTGTGGAAAATAGAGCCTTCACAGAAGTATCTAAAGGCACACCCCCTCCCCCCAAAAGACCCACTTCAGCATGAAATCCAGTCAATTTGAAATGAATCAAAATAAAAGAATCGGCTGTGGCAGAAGAACCGCTCATGTGCAACAAATCCATCCAAATATGTAATTAATAATGACCAACTATAGGGATTCATAGCTAAGAATGTGAATCTCACAAACCAGGATAATCAGAAGAATACACAAACAACAAAATTAGGAGGATGGAGGATAAAAGCTCTAATGTTCTCTTTTTTCCCAACGCATGGAATCAAAATTCTCTAAAGCTAAAAACCAGCAGTTAAAAAATCCATTTGATTCAAAATTCTTAACATTTTTCACACTTTCTAATTTTTATCTTAGAGGAATATTTAGGAATTAATCTCTCTCATGCTGTTAAATTTTTGAAATTCAAGAACTGTTTTTCCAATAAGTTACAGTAAAGTGAAATAAAATTGTTTTCATAAAGGCAGCACCCATATTTATCATAAATCTTTCTGCCTGTCTGTTGTCTTCCCTCTATCCATCCCTCATCTTTTTTTACATAAATATATATGTAACTATAGAAAAATGCCTGGAAAGACATTTCCCAGGTGTTATGGATGATGGGTCTCTAAAGAGGGAGATTTGTGTTCTTTTTCTTGCTTTTACTCTTATACTTTTCTTTTTTGTTTGAATATTTTCAATAAACATCTATAACATTTTTCAGCAAAAATATTTTCTTTTCTTTTTTTAAAAAGATTTTATTTATTTTTAGAGAGGGGGAAGGGAGGGAGAAAGAGAGGGAGAAAAACATCAATGTGTGGTTGCCTCTCATGCACCCTCTACTGGGGACCTGGCCTGCAACCCAGGCATGTGCCCTGACTGGGAATCAAACCAGCAACCCTTTACTTCCCAGTCCAGTGCTCAATCCACTTAGTCATGCCAGCCAGGGCCTGATTTTTCTTAATTAATAAAAAGCAGAACCACCAGGAATAATGTCAAGATATTAATCACACTTAATTCTGGGTATTGGAATGACTGCTTCTTTGAATTTTTACTCTATTTTTTAAAAACTTCCAAAACAAAAATATACAGGCAATTCCAAACTTCTATCAGCTCAAGAAATTTGCACTGACAACTCTATTTTCAAATCCATCCATACAACTTCTAGCTAAATACTGATCATCAGCATCTGCTGAAAACATTCGACTTAAAGAACAAAAATGCAGTATGTCAAATACATTAGTATTTTTGGTTAAATGCAATGCCCACTAAAAGTGTAAAATATCACATAAGCCAACCTTATACACTTACTGAATTTCTGCCCGGGTTTTGGGTAGAGTACGTGATTCTATTTTTGCCAGTCTACACAGCTTGTTTACTGACCTCCCTCTCCACAGAGGACCACGCTGAATCTCAAAGGGCATACCTGTTCTGGTTTTCACTTAGTATTTCAATACTATAACTATTGCCTGAAAATATCACAGCCTCCTAAAGGGAATTAGGAAGTAACTCTGGATGCAAATTCTAAAGATAGAGCACATCCGACTTCTTGACATTAGAGGCTCAATAAAAATGATACAGGCAAAGCTTTCATTAAATACAAAATATATGTAGTGATATTAGTTATAGATGCACTGCACAGATGGGAAGGGGCTGGAAGAGGGATGAAGGTAGAGGGTGGATCAGGAGAGCCAAATGGGTCCCCTATAGCTGGTTTGTAATTTTCCATCTCTTTATTTTCAACAGTGCTGTTTCTTTACAATTCACGGGTGATGTAGTAAACAAAGAAATGGACAAATACTGTTTTATTATTCAATCTGATAATCCTTGTGTATTACCTAGTGAGTCTGGACAACTTACATTTATCCTGCTTACTGTTGTATTGTATTTACTTTTTATTTGTTTCTTTCTCCTTTTTTGTCTTATTTGAATTAATGGATCCCGCCCTCTTCTCCCTAAAATTCTGTTTGTTTTTATCTACTGGTTTAGAAGAAAACACATTTTATTATTTTATTGGTTAAATCTAGACATTTGACACATATACTAAGAAGCCTGGCATAAACAGATCTCTTTACCCACCTTCTGAACTTTGTAATGCCTTAGAATTCTTTGACTTGGCTCAGCCTCCCTCCTGGCATGCATTATCGTTGCCCAATACTTACGCTGTCCCTTTAATTTTATTAATGTTAGATTTTTAAATAATTAAATGTAATTTACACATATTAAAACAATTTTTCGTTTTATGTTTCTGTAAGTTTTAACACATATACAGATTCTATGATTTGAACACGTGTAGAACACATGCATAGACGGTTTTAACACAGTCACGGTAGAGGAGAGTTCCATCGCCCGAAAAACTCCCTTGTGCTGCCCCTTGGTAGTGCCAGTTCCCCTGGCACTTCCCCAACAAACACTGATCTCTTCTCCATTTCTGTAATTTTTACTTTTACAGACTACCACGTCAGTGGAATTCTACAATATGTAATATTTTGAGGCTGGCCTTTTTTTCACTCATAATAAATGATTTTATTATATGTACCAATAGCTCATTCATTCCCCCCCGACCCCCTGCCCTGAGCTATTCCACTGTTTGCATATATCACAGTTTATTTATCCATTTTCTTACTGATAGACAATTATGTGCTTTCCAGTGTTTGGAGCTGACAAATAGGACTTCTATAAACATTCATTTTTGTGTGAATATAGGTTTCCTTTCTCTAGGGTAAATATGTAGAAGCAAGACTGCTGGATCATATGGTAAGTGTACGTTTGATATAGTTAGTAGTTGTTCAGGTATGCCCTTGTGTTAGATTTTTTCCCTGCACATCAGACTTCTCTCTCCTATCACTTTCCTTTTCCCTGAGGGATACAGCCTCCAGAATTTCAATCAGCAAATAATCTGTAGGTGTCAAACTCTCTGTCTTTAAACATGTCAATTTCACTTCCTTTTCAGAAAGATATTTTCATTGAGTGCAGTTTTAAACTTTAAATTATTTCTCAATTTCACATGTTCTATTTGGTTATATTTCAAATCTGCTAGGTTCATATAGATAGATAGATAGATAGATAGATAGATAGATAGATAGATATAGATAAACAGATAGATAGATAGATAGATAGATAGATATTTTTTACATTTTTCCAAGATTTTTTTCAAACTTTATTTCTTTCAACATAGTAAGCATGGCTGTTTCATAATATGCATCTAATGATTCCAATATTTTAGATCTTCATGTCTGTCCTACTCATCTGTCATTTCTTCTGATTCTTGCTCATGGAACTGTATTTCCTAAATGCTTGGTTATCCTTGAGTATGTGCTACTTATTTTCCTCAAAAAATTACGCTGGGAAATTCTTTGAAGCCTAGATGAAGGCGTGTTTGTTCCTTCACAGAAGAGCTCCTTCGTTTTCTACCAGAAGCAACTTTAAACTAAATTAGTGGTTCAAGATACTTTTGGATCATTTGGGTATTAAGTGATGGCACGTCACAACAAAACGATGGGAGTGCTGCAGTCTGAATTACAACCCTCACTCCGAGTGTGCGGCCCTTTGAGGTCCCACCTTAATCTGGTGAGCACTCTCTACTCAATCCCCAATGCTGGGTAGCGTGTGATTTCACTGGTTCTCCCTGATACTCCGAAGTCAATAAACCAAACGTCAAGTTTGCCCTATGGACAAATGCCAACAGGACAAAACTTACTCAGTGGTCTTCTTACATCTCAATCTTCTTTTCTCTAGGAGTATTTTTGGTGGTTTGTTTGTTTTTGGCCTTGTAGTTACTCTCTATGGTATCAACTGATTTTTGATGACTTTAAAAAGTTTTATCCAGTATTTTAAAATCCTGTGGAAAGATCACTCTGATTAACGTATCCTGTCAACAGAAGCCCCTATATCACTGGCCTTGATTCTGGAATAAAACATTTTCCTAAATTACAAAATATAATTTAAATAATATTAATCAATATTAATCAAAAGCTATTTATGTTTATATGAATCAGATACTAATTGATGGTATTTAATTATTTAAAAACATGTTAGACCATTTAGCTATTTAAAACTGTGCTTTTTGAAATCAGTAAAAATGTTATAAATATGATACTTCTTTGCTCATTATATAAATATTTATATTAGAATATAGAATAACACCTGAAAGACCATATACTAAAATCCTTCACAAGTATACCTAACTTAAGTAAGACATAAGCTAAACGTATTGAATTATGTAATTCTAAAGGCATATACAGTAGCCCTTCTATCAATTTTTATTTTCTATTATGTTTACCTCTGTTTTACTTTAAATACTACATTTTTTATAATATCCAACAAATGATATATGGCATAGAATATAAACAACCTGATACAAGTCAAAGTAAAATTTCTCTTCAAATTATACATATTTTATAAACCCAAAAATGCAACCTATAATTAAGAATTGTACATTAGAAATAAAATTTTTCCAATGTTCTTCTTCTTCTTCATGTTACTTTTATTAATCTGCTTACTTAACAACTCAATCTCACGGACAATTAAACAATATTCACGGCGGTACACAAATGCCCAATCCAATCAGTCCCGCCTTATTAAACTCTTCTTTCACTATTTCATTGTATCATGAAGTATAGAGTAAAAAAGTCCTTTGAAAACTGCTGGTCTATTTGTAGAGAATGTATATTTTGAGGCTCTACATTTATATAATACATCACTTATACGTTTGATATTTTAAAACAAAGGTAAATGATTATATTCGTTACATTCTTTTTTTCTTGGTAATTTTCATTAACTCAAAAATGCTGCAATAAAAAGAGTCTTCATTCTGTCACTGTGAATGCTGCTTAAGAATATAATCAAAATTTATATCTAAACTTTCTTAAAAACAGAATTAACCTTGGAATCCTTAATTTTGACATGCAATCCTCTCTAACAGTAATTGCTCATTAAGGAACTCAAGTCCGTAGACAAGGCAAGCCTTGCTCTAAGGCCTTCACATGTGCCAGTTTACTGACTGTTTACAATGACGCCATGCTATAGGCGCCATTATCTCCCACAATTCATAGGTGGGAAGACTGAGGCCCAGAGAAGTGTAAGGGCGTGACTGAGACTTGGACTCAAGACAAGGTGGCTTCAAGCAGCCTTGCTATTCTAACGCTCTCTACGCAAGGTTAGTCATAACCAAAATGAATTTACTTAATAAAAAATGAAATTATAAAAAGTTACAACTATTATTAGGGAGAGTCCAGAGGAAATGAAAAATTTCTTGATGAGGCTTTGGTTCTGCATTTCTGCAGGAATAAAGCTACTACTACCATGAGAAAATAGAAGTCTTGTAGGCATATAGGTTCTAGAACATGAAAGGTTTTCCATTTGTTTATTAATTTTCTTTTACTTACTACTCACATGTGGTTTGACTGCAGGTCCAGAAAGGCCATGCAGCACACCTGGAAGTTGCACCTAAGAGCACAGTGAGTGGACAAATGACACCCTGGGTTGACATCCGGTTTCTCCATCACTAGCTGTGTCATCTTAGGTAAATGAAAGACCTACACAAGCTTGACTTACAAAACGGGGATAATAATTTTATCTCCTCGCAAGTGCTAAAGAAAAAATGAACAGGCTTTTTTAGAAGGCACTTAGCATAGAATCCAGCATAATAACAAGAAAGAAGTTTTATTACTTTTGCCACTCATGCCCACACGATTAGCCTCCTAACAGCTCGCGGGCCCGGCGCGGCCGTGCCCTCCCGTCCCAGGTGCTCAGAGAGCCAGAGACCGCCTGCGAAGAACCTGGTCTCCCCACGCCGCGGTCGAACGCACTGCGGACTCCAGATTTTGCTCCTTCGTCCTCTGACAGTCAAGCCAAACGTCTGACTGCCAGACCTGCCCCTTTCTGCCTTGTTCTGTTGGGTCCCAAATTTGAGATTCAATCCCTGGCTGCCTCCCAACCCCCGCGCACACTGCGATGTCCCCCTTTT
The DNA here is from genome assembly GCA_004026545.1 of Mormoops blainvillei. Classification (NCBI taxonomy): domain Eukaryota; kingdom Metazoa; phylum Chordata; class Mammalia; order Chiroptera; family Mormoopidae; genus Mormoops; species Mormoops blainvillei. The sequence continues at coordinate 76,691 of PVJD01004691.1, forward strand.
CAGGCACCGTGCCAAAAAATGAACAGGACAAGTCTGGCAAAACAATCACTCTTGGGCTGAGTGGGTGCAATAAAATACGTCTGTGTGTATTTCTAAACACAGAAAATAAGCTTCTCTCTTTTAAAATGTAAGCTCCCAGAGGACTGGCACAATTTGATGACAATTATGAAACAGGGCCTCATACTACAAAATTTAATGTCTTTTTAAAAATTCTAAATTAAACAGTCTCAGCTTCTAGTTATAGCCTACGTTGCCTCAGTTCGGAAGCTAGGGTAAGGCCCCCTGTGTATGCAACAGAGTTCCTCTCCTTGGATTTCCCCGTGGCCCACCCAGCGCTCTCCTGGCTGCCAGGGGGTGGCCCGCACACTCAGACTACTCCACCGTCAGACACGCAGCGGGCTCCACGTCAGCGCGACAGGCTGCGGGGACACTAAAGGAGCAATCCTGCTTGTGGAGGAAGCGACACAATTCTGGATCGAGTGGAGCCTCAGTAGCCTTACTGAAATTATATGCTTGAAAAGAATTTTTGGAATTGTCACCAAAATAACTCATGTGAACCAGTGCCATGTGATTTTAACAATATTAAAATAAAAGCTTCCACTTAGCTTCTATATGTAAAGATACCTGTTTGCTATAATACATTTTATATTAATAGTACAAGTACTTATGCATAATGAGTGAACTCACATCACAAAACAATTAAATATTAAGAGTAATTCCCAGTAAAGTAAATCAGACACAGGCTTGAAGCAATGTTTTTCTACTTTGTCTGCTGAGATGTTAAATGGTTGAGAAACTCATTATTTCCAGTTAAAAGTTCAAACCATAGTTTTCAAAGTGAATGCCGAGGAAAACAAAAATATGTCACTTAAACCTGTGGGCACTCCTGCTGAACCTGATCCTTTCAAGAACTTAGGTTTTCACAATGACAGAATAACTCCAAACTTCCGACAATGAAGATTTTTCTATTTAGTGACACTAATACATATTATCCATATATTATGTATCTTTATGGACCTTTGATTAAAATAAAAACCCTAGTTACTGTCTATTCATCATAACATATCACTGAAAATACGAATGCATGCTTTTAGTCATGACTGTGAATCCACATTGCATATTTGGGCTACTAAATATAAGGTTATAATTAACTTTTGTCCAAAAGTATCTACATACGTGCAAAGCATTCATGATCTTTGTTATGTGTACAACAAAGAGCTTTCAAAATCAAAATTCTGACACAGAACTTCATGGTTTAGACCTGCTTTTCAAATTCCCTCTTGGTTCTACTTCTACTGGTCTTGAGGATTTTTGAACAGCACGTTTGGATTTCTAAATTATACAATTTGCTCTTTTCTGCATTTCACTGTGGAAGTGTAGTTACAAATAATGGAAGTTAATTGATGCATATAACATTGCTAAATATACAGGAGATAAAAGAGTTACAGAGCCTCCTTGGAGGAATACCACTGGATAGTGTACCTCTCAATGCAAACTGAGTCCTTAAAAAGTTTTAAAATGCAATTGGGAAAAAAATTAAAGGCAATTTATAACATACAGGTAGACTGTAATTGGTAAGAGTTAATATTAAGCCAAAAGGATACACTGGTTCCTATAAACCAATAAAATAAAATTATCCCATGCAAATATTTATAATAAATATGTGCTCTACTCAGTGAAACAAGATCGACTACAGTAAATGAAAATCTCTTGGAAATGATTATATGACTGTATGAAAGAGGGGCCGGTTTGGCCGTGAGCCACTGAAGTTCTGGGAGCAATGAAGTGAAAGCAGTTAGAGTGGTGATTTAGAAAGACTAACCAGAAGCAGTGAATATTTAATTAAAGTAGTAGTAATTTTGTTATTTTATAAAAATGGGTAATTTTAAACCAGTACTATGCAATCTTCCAATTCTCAATAAATATAAACAAATAAGAATGGAATAGAAGATCCTGGGACTGCAGTAAAAAATCCTAGATGTAAGTTCAAGTTCTGTGAGCTTAAGGTACTAACAGCCCTGAACTAAATGTCCTCACCTGTAAAATGGAGCTAAAGTTTTCTGAAGTATCCACCCCACAGCATTGTTTTCGGGGTGAAAGTAAGTACTGCCGGTGAAAGTTAGTTATAAACTTAAAGTACCACATGAATGAGATGGTTATAGAGTACATGGAATGAACGTTTGGTTATCACAGAATTATCTTATGAAATTTCATATTCACTGAAATTATAAATGGGTAGAAAATTTAAACAGATCAGAGAAATCTAGAGTTCTACCTCAAGTCATATCTTCATAGGTAGCAACAAAAAGAACAAACAACAATGCTGACTTAGTCAAAAGATGAATTGAAAACACATAGTGGCTATATAAAATATAATTAAAGGTTAAAAATGAGTTCTTTAAATTGTAATATACACTTGCCTTAAAATTTAGAAAGTACTTTGTAAACTTAAGGAAATATGCTAAGATGAAAAACAGACTGATTAATAAATTGTTGAAAAATACAGATGAATCTCATTATTTTGACCTTGAGTAGAAAGTCATTGGGAAATGTCATTGCCACATTAATACATTTAGCCGTGTAGGAAGACAATGTCCCTCATACTTTATCACGCATCACTGAACTGTAACAAATGCTGACAGTTAGAGAGCATATCTCCAAACATTATGACACCATCTCAGTGACAGCTAAAGAAGAAAGCTCAGTACGATCACTGTTTCATGTTCACTACCCTACAGGCATGGATACAAAATAGAAAATAAATTGATTTAAAGCATTTGGATAAACATCTTTAATTCTGGCACTTTAGGCGCGAGGGCAGGTGGGTGCATTTGTTTGGTCTCTGACCACCAGCAATTTATCTTTAAGTCTTATGTAGAATACTGTCAGGGACATAGCTATTTTAAAAAGACTGCTCAATAACCTTGCTCCTTTACAAAGCAATTCATGACAAGGGTCTTTTGCAACAGCAATAATATTTGCATAATAACTGCAAGCCCAGAAAAAAAATCCTTGAAATGTTCCAACCATATCCCAAGAGTTTTATTTTTCATGAATTAAATTTTCCCAAATAGAACTTCAAAAGTCAGTATTTATTTCTGAAATGTGTCACTTAAACATTCATTTTTAATGGACTATAATATTCTCTTGTACCTTGAAAATGAAAAGTAGATAAGAACATTTCTTAATGAATTTTTTTGATTGAATATATTGAGCAGGCAGGGGTGTATTTTCAGTGTAGGACTAATGTAAGCCTGTAGGCCTCACTAACAGCTCTGGCAGCCGTGCACCTCGTTCTACGGGTACCATGCTGAAAATGTACATTCCTGGGGTCAAATATGCAAAGCCCGGTCTGTGTAACTGCTACCTGAACTTCTGCCCCACCATGATAGGGTCTGTGTGTAAAATATTTCTGAAGAGTACAGTATCATACATTTATAAAATGACAATCTAAGTCATCACTAATGCATTTCAATTCATTTCAGAACAGCCTATGTCAGGAAATAGATCTTGGACTTTAACACATGAGTATAATACAATAAGCTCAGATAAAATATCCTCAGTTTTTTTCTTTTTCTCCCTCCCTTTTTTGATCAAACTATTATGTATGTATATTGCTTACTAGCCTAGTAAAATCATGACACTTAAATCTTTATTTAGACGAATTAAGTTATACAGTAACTCAGTCTGTAGAAATTAAAATAAAAATAATTTAGAAATAGTAAGCCTAATATAAAAGAAATGGATTTTTGATGGATTAGAGCCATTGATATTTTGCCCATGGATTTCTGTATATACATACTGAAAGACACATGAGTAATATTTTATTATTCACTGCTCTAATATAAAAGATGCTTGAAATATAAAGATGAGAATAAACATATTTAATCTCTGTAAAGGTATATCATTAGGATATTCTCTCTCACATGTATTATATATATGCATATATACTTGTATATATTTATGACAAATACAGCTACAGAGCATTCCTATTATTAGTAGGTACATGTACACATTCCTCAAAAGGTTAACCTAATCCACCATCATTGAGACCCGGCACAGTCTTTGTAAGCAAGTAAAGCAAATTACTACCATCATAGCTGTGACCCACGGAAAGAGAAAAGGATGGTTGGTTTCCCTCTCCATTTTGACTTATTCCCCAAATACGAATATAAACTATTATCAGTGTTACTAATGGCACTTGTAACTCATATCTGTTTTCTACTTAGAAGATCTCAGAGAAAAATATTAATGCATGACTTAAAGACAGAGTTATCTTCAGAACTGCATTGAGGCATTTAAGATCAGTGATTGATATATTAATGAAATTCTTAGCCCATTCATGTAGCTTCACAATAAATATACTGACATTTTGATTTTGAATTCTAATTATCAATCCTTAGTGCTTCATTATAATTAATTCTAACCCTTCAAACTGAGAGCAAATTGTAACATTTCCAGTGAAGAATAAATCAATTCATAAAATGCTGATTCATAAGTATAAAAAACTGAATAGTCACACTGCTATTTTCATGTCTACGAAGATTCAAATGAAATAAATGTTACTGTGACAGCTAGATCTTAAAGGGAAAAATAATAAATGGCCTTACCTACTCAATAAAATGAGAATGGATGCAATATATAAAGTGCTCAAGGAAATGAAGAAAAATCCCTGTTTTGCATAAAAATTGAGCTCTATTTCCTAAAAATTTTCTTAACTTACTAACCAAATAACAATTTAAATCTAAAAATGAATAAAGTACTAAATGAAAGGTAGTACAGCAGCTTTTAATACCTATTTTTACTAGGTAAAATATAATACTGCAAATCTCATGGAGGTCTACACTCAAAGTAGAAACATATTTCCTTTATGTTCCTATTTTCCCACTTGGAAATGGATAATATTACATAGATTATATCAATGTCTCATATTTGACCCCTTTTAAAGTTAAAAAAAAAAAGAAAAAGAAAGGAAGGGAAACATATTTTCTAACACCCAGAGCAACCGCAGATGATGTTAATTAAAATGTCAGAGCAGTCATTATTGTGGAGAGGACTGGGACTGGGAGGGGGATGAGTGGACCCGCTGTGGCGCCTTAGTTCTTTGTATAAATGCCTGTGATGGTCATTACACAGGAATCTTCATTCTGTGAAAATGCATCTACGTGTATACTTTTGACTTAGGTAATGTCCTGTATACAAATTCTACTTCAATAGAAAGCATACCTAATAAAGAACTAATACAGAAAAGATTTTTTTTTTAATCAGAGAAAGAACTGCTAACCTCCCATGACTTAGAGACTTGCAAAGGGAAGATGACTGAAGAAGAATGACATGTAACTTCAAGAACTCGGCAGTTTTATACTAAGGGAAATAAGCCAGGCGGTGAAAGAGAAATACCAAATGATCTCACCTGTCAGTGGAACCTAACGAACAAAACAAACACGTGAGCAAAACAGAACCAGAGACATGGAAACAAGGAAGAAACTGACAATGACCAGAGGGAGGGAGCAAGGGGGTAACGGGGGAAAGAAGGGGAAGGGTCTAGTCAAGGAACATGTATAAATGACCCACAGTAACGGACAACAGGGTAGGGAATGACTGAGGGAGTGGGGCTGAAGGGGGCCAGAGGATAGCAACGGATGGAAAACTGGAAGAATGGTAACTGAACAACAATAAGGAAGGAAGGAAGGAAGGAAGGAAGGAAGAAGGAAGGAAGGAAGGAAGGAAGGAAGGAAGGAAGGAAGGGAGGGAGGACTCTGCTTTGATTTGGAGCCGTAAGTCACATGGTGACCTCTTTGAGGACTTAGAGAATTTCATGGAAATAGGATTACTGAAGAATTACTTTCTGGTGAGAAAATACAAATTAAGACCCATCAGATTCACACTACCTAAGATTCTTCATCTAACTCAAATTTTTAGATTTGTTAAGCAAATTTATTGAAGCAAAGGTGAAATGTCCCCAGAGTAAAGATGAAAAGTCCCTAAAATTGCTGAAATTTAGCTTAAAATGTACATAACAACATATCAATTATATAATATGTAATTTTTAAGAGGAAATATTAGGTAATATTTTATTTAACATTTAATTTAAATGTAATATGTATATCTCTCTATGTGTTCATATAGTATTTTATTTGTAATATATAATTCATATATGATATTGCATACTTCTCTATATATAAACTATATATGTATACATATATAATAGTATCTAGAATCTTGAGGCATTTTTTGTTTTATTTGGCTTAAGTGTTTCTTCCTCTTCCAGGAAGAATTATAAATCAGTCAGTCATATTAAAGTATACTTTTATTCTTTCTGAACCAATAAAAGCAAGTATGAATGGTGTTACATCTGATATAGATAAAAAACAAAGATATCTAGAATCCTAATGACCCAATGACATGTTCTAGAACTTATTTCCTAGTAAAGTATGAAAACCCACTTATCTTGGGTAATTAAAGTAGATTGTTTATATATATATAATCACATATGATCTGGGGAAAAGGTAAGACAATTAATAAGATAATTAAATCTTCACTATAAAACATGATAATAAATGAGCAAAATGATTTATAGGACAAATTAACAGCAACCTCAGAATGATTACAAGGAAGTGCCAACACTGATTTTGTTCCAATGTAAATTTTAGATACAATTGTTAAAAGTCTATCATTAAAATAAAGAATGTATTGGAAATGTTCATAATATGATGTTGATTGAAAAAATAAACCTGTTCGTAATCTGTTCAAATCAAAGTCACTCAATTTTGAGAAGCTTTCTGAAATTCAAATGAAATTCAGATCAATTATGCGTCCCCAAACCACCTCTTTGCTCAATAAAATTTATGGACTGGTACATATTCAAATATTTATAATAGTCTAAAATGGCAAATGAGCTAATGTTTCTTAATGGGTCTCAGAGACAAACTACATTATAAAAAACTCATACTGTAATTCAGAAGCTAAATAAATTTCAAGAATATTGATTTTTTTAGATCCCCAATAATCTAGTTATTTTCAGTGTTCTACTGTCAATAGATCAGCTCATGTTTGAAAGATATCATAATGCCATGATAGAAAAGGAATTATTTTTCTTGTATGACTACAAAATGTAGCTATGAACGACACAGAATATTCTGAAAAAGCTCTTGAGACACTAATCATTTCATTCATTTTCTTAAAAAAAACTAAGAGTTGCTCACTGATATAAAGAAAAAATCACATTTTCTCTCTCTCTATTGCAGTTAGAATTATTGATCACAAATACTCCTCATAGGACCCACTCCTCTCCTGAAGTGTCCTGGGGGTAGTCTTCCAGCTCTATTGATTAGGACTTGATCACGTTACCCGCTTTGGTCAACGAAGTGTGGAGACGTGGTACACTCCGCGCCCTGACAGGTGGCTTGCCATCTCTGCTCTTACTGGCCCCTGCCCTCAGAAGGACAGCGGGTCTTCTGAGATAGGGGGCTGCTCTTGCTTTCCAGGTTTTAAGACGAAAAGAATCTGGGACAGGCTCACAGTCATTCTGCTCCCTGGAGTCAGACCACAGCTAACTGCCCCTGCCACCGCATAACATCAAGTGGTTTCTGTTAGCTACAACTGGGAACAAGAAAAGCTGATTACAAAAAAAAAAAACAAACCCCAAAACAACAACAACAAACCTAGAGGTTGGGTGCTGTTACACTAAACTAAAATATACAGCATGGGCCTCAAGGCTACTAGGCAAATAAGAGGTCAATATTATTGAAGACTGGACAGAGGCAACCCCTGTAATTCAATGTCAGATCAGGTGGTAAGTCTATACATTTTTAATGTATAATACACCATTTAATGTATAATCGATATATGGTTGTGGACAACCAGTTCTCAAAGGACAACGGGACTAATGTGAACTAGTTATTATTGCTAAAAACAAGAAGCTAATGTAATAAAGAAGTGAGCTAAAAAATGTCTTGTTTTCAGAAAGAGATGACAGAGAAAACAGAAAGGTCGGAAACGCAATGACTTGGCATTCCTTCTGTAAAGTCTGTGGTTAACTAAGTTGGTCCCAGGAAGGCCATTCATTTGGACAAAATGTCATAAGAAGATAGATAAAATATATGACAACAAAGAAGTCTGATAAGTACAAAATACTTGTAATTAGATTGAGTGGGAAGGAGGGAAAAGAGGAGGGAGGAAGGGCGGGGGTGGGGCATCGAGAGCTCTCAGACACTGGCATTTCCTATAAGAAACTGTGAGTAGGTTTGTGTGGCTGACTGTAATCAAGGAAACAGACAGCAGCAGCAAAGAAAAACAAGTATATTTACACGATCTTCATGCTATGAAAAAGGGCCACCATCCTGGATGAAAAGAGTAGGACTGCTAAAGAAATCAAAAGACCATATTCAATATTCTTCAATAACAAACAGGAATGAAATATTGACACATGCTACAACATGAATGAATGTTCAAAATATGGTGAAGTGAGAGGCACCAGTCACGAAGGACGACACAGGGTATGATTTCATTTATGTATATGAAATATCCCGAATAGGTAAGTTAATCCACAGAGACCAAAAAAAATAGGTGATTACTTAGTGCTTGATGGGGGAAAATGGGAGTGACTGCTAATGAATATGGGGTTTCCTTCTGGGATTATAAAAATGTCCTAAAATTGTGCTGAATATAAAACAATGAACTGTACATAGCAAATGGGGAATTATGTAGTATATGAGTTATATTTAAAGAAAGTAGTAATAAAAAAGGGATTATCTTTAGATTCCCAACCTTCCAGGCAGGAGACAGACTGAGAAAAACGTCTTGATGTCAGGAGTCAGTGCTCTGTGAATATTTTCATGTTTCTGCATAATCAGGACTTTCTGAAAAACAATTATACCGGCAACCTTGGTTAAGGGGTAATTAAATAGCAAACAAATCTTGGATTATAAAGAGGAAGACCTCCAAGAAGATTTAGGGGCATATCATCCAGAGATAACTGTTTACATTCCAGAGCCAAGGTCCCTCTTCCCACATCTGGAACGGAGGGGCACATGTGCCAGCTGCTGTATAGAAGGTCAAAGAGTCATAATGTCTACTGTGGTACAAACCCATGGCATGTGCAGGACCCATTTGGTACTCACTGCATCACCCTGTGGGAATATGAGGTTTAGGGAAGTGATACATGTTGCCATATGAGCAGAGTCTTGTCTCTGAATGAGAATTCTCAAGATCCTGTTAATATATGTATGTGTGCATATATATATACACATGTGTATGGGTGTATATATACACATATATGTATGTATATATGTGTGGATACATGTGTATCTGTGCAAGTACAGTAACATATCAAACCCTTCTTGGTTTCAGATGCAACACTTAGATTCCAAGGAACTGGAAGCTTCTGCAATGCCCCCTTCAGAGCTGACCATGCACGAAAACGGAAACAGAAGGATTTTCCAGAGGGCAGAGCCAAGCAACTGGGAAGAAAGGACCACGGGGGCTGCTCCCGGAAACCTAAGCAAAGATCTACTCGCAGGGAAGGGGACGGTAAAACACTTCACCAACAGAAATGCGCCGCTCAGAGATTGCTCGACACCTTCGAGCCTTCCCTTTCTAATGGAAGCGTTTGCTACGGTCTTCCTGTCCCACTGCACCACGGAATTTTGAGTGTGGGAGAAGAGGTGGCTGGATAACTGACATTCGTACTTTAAAGTTATTAAGCAATCAGATGAGACTTCTGAGTGTATTCCTGCAGGAGGGAGCTGGGCAGTGAGTGTGTTCTATGTACAAAAGGAAGGTGAGATCACATGTGTACGAAAACGGGCTGTAGCAAATGTTATCACTGCTCACAGTTATTCCTCTTCACCCTTCTCTACTTGGAAGGAGTGTAATTTCTTTTTGCCTTTACTTACTGTACAAGCAATGCATTTATAACATAAATAGTGGAAAGCCCAAGCAGGAAGATAGTAATTATCTACCAAAGGAAACAATAACTAGGCAATTAAAGGTTAACACACTCAAAGAAAGCAAAGTGCTATATACAGCAAAGCACTTAAGACCACGATGAAAACAGGGTGATGCTGGAGATAGGGGCCTGTTCAACATGATGAATAAAAGTACAACTGGGACGCCAGAGCAGGCCCACTAACCCTGTTAGGGTGCACGCTCGTGTAAAATCAGTCTCCGCGTCTCTGTCTGAGGGAAGCGCTTGGGCCTTTCTAATTGTTCTTGTCTGTGGCAGTGATTGTAGTGATTTGACGATCAGACTGCTCACAATTCAGATTTAGTCTTAAGGCCAGTAGAGTCAGTACTTTCCATTTAACTAGAACAACAATGGAGTCATTTGTTTTGCTATAGTATATTCTATCCCGTGAATTTTGTAGTAGTAAACTGCTATATGAGAGCTTTTCTTACAGAGAACAAACACAAAGCCATGTCAGCTATAATTTAGTTTCACACAGAAAATGATAAACAGCCGCAAAGCCTGATTGGCCTGTTGTCAAATGGGGTTGTCTGGTAAGACTACTGCTGACCATGAACTCCTGACCTTTCTATGCGGAGGTTAACAGCCTCATTTCTTAATAACCACTCTGACATTTTTCATTCAAAAGACTTTGAGAAAAAATTAAGTATTACATAAATAAATTTAATTCAAAACAATGCCATGAAAAATTAAAATCGAAATTAATGACAGTTGTTAATGTTTATCATAACATTGCCAAAAAGCCACAAGTAGGATAATCTAGGGTCAGGGAATATCTTAAATGCTCAAATAATAAAGAAGACCGGGAAACTTCATTGACTTCATTTGTTTTTGAAGTCATTTTAAGTAGTCTTTATACAATGAGAATTTAAGGCCAGCTGTGTGAGTTCTGGAGCTCTTAAACAATTACTGTCACGGGGCCAGATATTGAAATATAGTCCCTATGACAATTCAATGTGCTTTCTTTATTAAGCAAATGAGAATCCAATGACAAAGCAAGGATATAATCATAAAAGGCTGTGAATAAATATGATAATCCCAATACTGATACAGGTAGCCCTTTTCAAAAAATCTATGATAAAGACTTTTTGCCCAAGATTATTGCTCAAACAGTAATTGATTTTTAAATAGATCATTTAAATATTCCCCCAGCTTCATATAACTAATAAGCACCGCACACAGTATTTTGATATTATTGGCAGAATTTAGCTTATGCTTTATAAATCACAAGCATTCTAATAATATTTAAAGATAGTTGAATATATTATGTTATAGCCACGGCCTAGTTTTAGCCTACATTTTTTATTTTCCCTGGGCTGACCATCACAACTCATAGAGATATGCACTTTTCCTCGTATTTCTTATTTTGCTTGCCTTTTCTCACCGTAACTACTGTTCAGTTTACTATGCGCTGGAATAGAGCCTCAACTTCTTTAATAATCAATATTAATGGTCTAATCATCTGAAAATGCTCTTCGTGGAAAGTGTTACAAATGTACGGAAATCACTTGCAGTTGTTTTCAGTCTACCTGAATTCCGCATCTAGAAAGTCTGCAAAAACACAGCAGTGGCAAGCAGATGTCATTAACATGCAACAAGGAAAAAGGTTCCTAGCACTTGAAAAACACTAGCAGGGATGGAAAATGGCTGTGTGATCAACAATGAAAAGAGAGTAAAACACGTTATAAAACGTGTTGAAAAACACTCCAGATGTCAACAACATTAAACCTTCAGACATTCAGATAATAATAAATGCAACAGTGCACACAGAGTTTGCTTCTCAACTTAATCCTGGTTAGGGCAAAATTCTGACACTATTCTCAGCTTCACTGCAAATAAACATGAACATTCTTTAATGCCATGCATTCTGTTTTAAAGGTTTTACTACACACATAATTGCTCAGATCTCAGTTCCAGCTTAGTAAACAAAATGACTTCCAAGTAGATGGCCCATTAACAATATACACTTTCTAAAATTCAACATTAAGTGGGAAAAGATGAATATGTATTACATGCCCTATCTAAGTAACTTTTTAAAATCTGATGTTTTAAAACAGTATAATTTGTAAATTCTTCAGGTTAAGAGTATTTAAACACTTTCCATTAAAATAATGTGCTTAACAGGTGTTATCTATGAGTTATGCTGAATTACTGTCTTTAAAATTGAATCAGACTTAAAGTGCTATATATTATTTTGGAATGTTATCTCAAAAAATTACCACAAGTTACGGTCATTGGAAAAATTATTTACATATGCTTATTAAGCAATTTCATTCAATTATAATGTCTTTCTAAGTGTTTACAAAGAGGTTGTGTCTGAAATGAATAAACAAGGAGGAGAGGGATAGAAAGTTTTATCCTCATGCCCTGCTATGAGTAGAAAAGTTGCCTGTCAGGAACAGAGGGAAGCAAACTCTATCTGGCTTTATGCTAGCAATGGCCAGGGAATTGCTAGCTACTAGAAATATACATGCAGAAATCAATTAAGAAATATCAGAATTAAAGCAGTAACCAAAAAACCCCAATGAAGAAAAGCCCAGGATGAGAAATCTTCACAGGTGAATTCTACCAAACATTTAAAGATAAATCAGTACTCACCAGTCTTAAACTATTTCAAAAAATTAAGGAGGAAGGAATGCTTCCAAACTCATTCTTCAAAGCCAGTATTACCCTGATAACAAAGCCAGACAAAGACACTACAAAAAATAAATGAAAGGCCAATATCCTTGATGAACATAGTTGCAAAAATTCTCAACCAAATATTGGCAAACCAGACTTAACAATATGAGAATAAGGTTATACAACATGACCAAGTGGGATTTATCTAGGGATGCAAGGATGGCTCAATATCTGTAAATCAATCAATGTGACGTACTGCAAAAACAAGATAAAGGACAAAATCATATTATCATCTCAAGAAACGTAGAAAAATCATTAGACAAAATTCGACATCCTTTTATGATAAAAACTCTCAACACAATAGGCATAAAAGAAACATACCTCAACATAATAAAGGCTATACGTGACAAACCCTCAAGTAACATCAGACTCAGTGATGAAGCTAAAACCGGAATGCTTTCGCCCTAAGACCCAGAAGACAAGGATGCCCGCAATCACCACTTCTATTCAACACAGTATTGGAAGTCCTGGTCACAGCGATCACACCAGAAAAAGAAATAAAGGGCACTGAGGGACAGAAGGGGAAGGGGCAAGCAAAGGAACACGAACAGAGGACTCGATGGGCATGGATGCTGTGGGGGGTGGGGGTGGCTGTAGGAGTCTGGGGGGAAATGGAGTAGGGGAGAGCAATGGGGAAAAAGGAGTGACAACTATAACTGAACAGTAATTTTTCAGATGACAAGATACAAGTAATTATAGACAGACACATCCTGCTAATGGACTAGAAGGGTTAATATTGTTAATGTCCTTACTACGTATAACAATATACAGAATCGATGTGCTACCTTTAAAATATCTGCAACATTCTTCTCGGTACTCAAACAACTAATTCTAAAATTTATACAGAACTACAAAAGACCCTGCATAACCAATGAAACTTTGAAAAAGAACAAAGTGCAAGGTATCAGGCTCCCTGATTTCAAACTATCCTACAGAGTAACAATTATCAAAACAATATGGTGCTGGCATAAAAACAGATACACAGATCAATGAAACAGAATAAAGAGCCCAGAAATAGCACATCATGTATATGTTCAATTAACCTTAACAAAGAATGTGAGCATATACAAAGGGACAAAGACTCTTCAATAAGTGTTGGAAAAACTGGACAGATATACAAAAAAATTAAACTGGACCACATTTTGACACCACAAAAGATTAACTAAAAAATAATTGATATACCTAAATGTAAGATAATAAACCATGAAAGTCCAAAAGAAAATGTAGGCATTAAACTCTTTGACATCAGCCTTAGCAATGCCATTTTGTGTATGTCTCTCAGGCAAAGGCAACAAAAGAAAAAATAAACAAACTGAACTATATCAAACTAAAACATTTTTGCACAGCAAAGGAAACCATGAACAAAACGAAAAGGCACCCTACTGAATAGCAGGAGATAGTCACCGATGACGCATCCGATAAAGGGTTAATGGCCAAAATTTATAGAGTTCATAAATTCAACACACACACACAAATCCAATTTAAAAACGGCTAGAGGACCTGAATGAATAGTCCTCTGAAAAGGATATGATATACAGATGGTAAACAGACAGACAGGAAAATGTTCAATATCTCTAATCATCAGGGACATGCAAATCAAAACCACCATGAGATATCACCAGACACATGTCAGAATGGCTAGCATCCAAAAAAAAAGAATCAACAAGCCCTGGCCAGGTGGTTCAGTTGGTCAGAGCATCACCCATACACCAAAAGGTTGTGGTTTTGATCCCTGGTCAAGGCACGTGCCTAGGTTGCAGTTCAATCCCCGGTCAGGGCACATTCAGGAGGCAACAGATCACGGTCTCTCTCACACATCAATGTTTCTCTCTCTGTCTTTCTCTCTCTCTCTCCACCTTCCTCTCTCTCTAAATAAATAAACATACCAGACTCAACGAACAAGTCTGGTAAGGATGCGGAGAAAAGAGAACCCTCCACACCGTTGGTGGGATGATAAGCTGGTATAACCACTGAAAACTCTATGGAGTTTCCTCAAAATATTAAAAATAGTGCTCCCATACAACCAAACACAATTCCACTTCTGGGCATCTGTCTGAAGAAAATAAAAACACTAATTTGAAAAGATACATGCACCCCTGTGTTCACTGCATCATTATTTATAATAGCTAAGCTATGGGAACAAACTTAGTGTCTACCATAGGATAAATGGATAAAGAAGATGTGATATATACATATTTATACAGATACACACAGCACACATACACAGATATATATATATATCAAATCCTCAAACACATATATGTATATGTATATATATAATATGTACACATATACACGTATATATAATACTATTTATAAGTATGTGGAAATACTATTTGGCCATAAAAAAAAGAATGAAATCTCCCTACCATTTGCAACAACGTAGATGGACTTAGAGGGCATTATGCGAAGTGGAGTAAGTCATATAGAGATAGACAAACACCATATGATTTCCTTATATGTGAAAAATACAAAATAAATGAAAAAACAAAACAGAAACAAACTCGAAGCTACAGAATACAAACTGATGGACATCAAATGGGAGGGAGTGGTGGATGGGCAAAATTGTTGAAAGTAATTAAGAAGTACAAATTGCCAGTTATAAAAATAGCCATAGGAATATAAACTACAGGACAGGGAATATAGTCAGTAATATTGTAATTACTTTATATGGTGGCAGGTAGGTACTAGACTTATCAGGGTGATCATAAGTTATAGAATACTGCATGTCAACTATATCTGGAAAGTAAATTTTAAATGAATCAATAATCAAACAGAAAAATGGACTAATACGATGAACAGTTTGAAGAAAAATAAATGGCCATTAAACATCAGAAAATATTCTTGACCTTCCTGTTAATTAAGAAGCACAATTTAGAACCAGTCTGAAATGCCATTTATCACTTTTCAACTGGCAAAACACAAAGTTTAACCACATACTCTTCATGCAGTTGATGGGAAAATAAAGTGGCAAAACTGTTTTCTGCTTAAAGCTATAAAATTACAAATGTAATCACCATTAAGCCAGCAATACCATTTGGAATTTATATTGTAGTTATACCTGCAATACATAAAAAAATGGCCCATAAACAAAGTTAAACAATACATAAACAAATGCCCAAAAACTAAAAAAAAAGCAATTGTTCATTTGTAGGGGCTAAATAAACCAGCGTACAATCATACCATAAAAAACCATACACCTGTAAACAAAAAAAGTCTGCAGGGCAAAGATACTGAGATTATATCGTTAAATGAAAAAAGTGATTTGCATCAGAAGACACCAAATTTTCTCACTCTAAGATGTGAATTTTTTCACATTTTAGTATTTCTGACATTAAGATGCACTTTATAATCAAAGTCATACCACAGTTTAATTGCCAGCATTGTTTCTTTCTTGGTGATACAGAAAAATGCCATGCATTACATTGCATAACATTGTGGATATGAGAAAATATGGAAATATATTATTTTTGTGTAAGAAAATGAGGCAAGTGATATTGTATATTTGCATTTCTGGATATTTGCATTAAAAAACCCAGAAGAACACATAAGAAATAACAGTGCTCCACAGGGCCGGGGGGTGAGGGATGGACATGGTTATAGTTAACGTGAAAACTCTCAATTTATAGATTTTTATTTTGTTTGAATTTTTGAACTATGTGTGTTATTTATGTAAAACTAAATTTAATTAAGACCATACACTGGAAAATCAATTTTTAAATACTATTCTAAAGCATCTACATTTGCATTTTTACTCACCACATTATATTCTTGCTAGGATAAAATCTGTGTTTGGTCAAACATTGAGAATTTGCTTTATATTTAGGATCTAAATGGTGGCAAAGAAATTTAGGGTGAGATCCAATCCCAGTAGACATGATCAACGTGTCTTTATGGTCAATATTAATTGAAAAAGTTGCTACCAAAGTGATATTGGGATTTAAAATCTTTAATAAAACAAAAAATTAGAACATGACTTTAGTAACTAGACAGCCTGTCTTCAATGGATATGCTTTATTTTGCATAATGCTTCTGCATTCAGATTATTAAATTCACTTTCAATATTAATTTTTTGGCATAAAAAGGAGATGAAGCAATTAGAATGTGTTCCCTGTCTTGTGAACTTCAATATTAAGAAAGGACTTATAATATCCTTTTTCCTGTAGCTGAAATAACGCACATCACCAAGGTTTAATAGCCTGCACACAGCGTGCCGGCCGCTGACTCCGTATGACAATGACCTCTGCCAGACGAGACTGTGTACCCACACTCACGGAAAGTTATTCCATTGTTATCGTTAGCTGCCAGCTTTCAGCATCAAAGTCACCTTCATTGGAAATCCAACAAACATTTATCTTAAGAAATATAAAAAGTAATTCTAAACAAAATAATGAGGCATATTAAGTAGAGTAACAATCAGATAAAGGGTGACAGTATGAAAGCTGCCACCAAATATTTCTCTCATCAGGTAGCAAGACTCTGAAGGTTTTTATAAAGGTTAAACCCAAACAAAGTCACAGACGTTGTGATGATTACTTATTATGCGTTATTCTCTTTGCAAGCACTTTCTGGAGAATTTATTCGGTTCTCACCATCCTAATTAAACTTACTGTTATTAAAATACTTTCTAGTTCACTAATGAGCAGGTAATTTGCTAATTAAAAGATGTAAAAACTGAATGTCTTAACAAAATAAGGAAAAGATGTGTCCCTGCATTAATCTAAAATTATACCTTAATACAGAATTTGAGTTAGTACATGGTTATAATTTTGAATTAAAAATAGATTGTCAACAGAGGCATCAAAGTGAAATGAATCTTACAATTTTTGATTTTTTAATAGGTTGTCGCCATGCACGGCATCCCTGAGCAAGTCATCTGATACCTACTTTCACTTAATATACATTTTCTTAAATGGAAAACAAATTTAATTAGGCAAATCCTAATTTTGAATTAATCTGTGAAACAAAAATGAGATGTCTTATCTGGGAAAAATTATTCCAATACTTCTCAAAGAATTATTAAGACACAGTAGTCCCCTTTACCACACATATTTTTTTAAAAAAAGGATAGTGGTCTGAAACAGCCTTAACTCCAATTTGTAAAATGTTACCATTACTAAACTATGATCTAAGGTATTACAATCACGTAGCCACATAAGTTGCCAGCCACCACAAGGTTCTACACTCAAATCTTTTAAAAACCATGAACTTTCAAAGGTTTAAAATGAAATGCAACATAGTTTTTTTTACCTAATATTGGGTGATTGCTAAACAATGTGTGTTACGCGATAAGGCATTCCTGACAAATGGTATACCTATCTGACAGGTATACCATTTACCAAAACAGGATTTCAGTTGCCAGTAACTGAAATCTAGTTCACCCACTAGTGTGCAATTAATTGGTTACAAATGTGATGTCCTCAGTTCTTGGGCAGCCCCCAGGAATCAGGGCCAGGGCCCCCTCAGGAAGGAGGCCTGCATTCACAGTCAGACTTCACCTACCTCACTGCTTCTCACCTTCGCAGGAAATAGGACAGGTAGCATGGTGCAGTCATAATACCATTCTTTCTAAATACAGTATATGTAAAAAAATGCAGCACTCTAAGGACTTTGGCAGTATCACTTGTTTCAACGGACTGATAAAATAACCTATGTAGTCCATACAGATTACAATTTAACTCCTTACACAATCCATTCAGACTCCTCAAATATTCATAATAGTCTCAACAGTATCATTTAGCAATGCAATTGTCCTAAAATAATAGTGGATTTTAATTAGATTTTGCATTTCAAAGCATTTTCTATAAAAAAAATTTATGCAACTTATATCAATACCCTAAGATAAAAGAATAGCCAAAGGTTATATGTAAATCAGTAATTATCTAAAGGAAGCAAAACTGATTTACTGTTTAATTCATGTTAGCTCATCTGTTAGGCAAATAACTATTCTGAAAGCAATAAATTGTCCACATCTATTTGAGATTCTTTTCATATTCAGTGATATAATACAAAACCAGCTTCTACGAAGAGTGAATTTTTCTCATTTTGATTAGGAAACTATGGGCCTTATATAGGATTGTTTAAACAATTATGTATGGTTTTTGAAAGTCAAAGATAATGTTCCTATGAGGAACTCCACTAGTGTCCACAATGTCAATAATTTAGGGGGTCTTAAAAGAAATAAGGAGTTAATACTTTTAATGAGGCACCTTAAAAGAAGTACACTACGTTGAACATTGTTAACCTATATTTTATTAAAATTAGTATTATTCCACAGTAACAACTTGGTATTTTTAAGAAAAATATCATTTTATACCAGTAGAAAAATTTCATCGAGAACAATAATTAAAAATAAAGACAAAGGAAAATTTCCAATATCAATAATGACTTCCAGATTTGTAATTATAAACTTACATATATTTAATTTGAAAATACTATGTGTAGATTTTAAATCTGGATGCTACTGTACTTTAAATTTTTAGCAGCAGGAGAACTTCTGTTTCAAAATCATTAAGTCCATTTCCTAAGCTAGGAATTAGGGCCAAGTTTGTAAGTAATTACAAACTGCTCCTAATGCACTACATGGAAGACCAGTAACTGGGTGCCCTAACTCTGCAACATACCTTAACACAACGCTATGGCACAAATTGATAACTGCATGATATAGTGACTATACAATTATGTAGTCTTTCCACACAAACATCAAAACTAGTCATTTACATATAATGACTTTTTACACTTAAATGAAGGAAAAAGTAGCAGAAGTCAAATTTTATTAGTATTTTCCATTTATTCATCAGAGTTCAAAGATTTTACAACATAGTCTAAAGCAGTTTGCCAATATTTTACTTTAAATCTCTAAGACTACAATATGGCTTTGCTGTGCCTTAAAGTTGTTACTGAAGTCCATCTAATTCTGTTATTTTTAAAACATATACATAATCTAATCACTTCCTGCCATGCCCACTGCCACCTAGTCATCCCAGCTATCATTGTCTTGAGACACATTACACTGGAGTTGGTTTTAAAAATCATTCTCAAAATTACATAGCTAGGATGGTGTCCTGTAATTCTTACAAAAATCTCTTTGAGTTTCTTAGTGCATGGCTCCAATGTAGAAATAAGTAGTAAAGAGGAAAAAAAATATATGACAAATGGTCAAAGCATGATATATCATGAAAAAATGAGTTTATACATTTGACTCATTAATAGATATAAAATATTTTTAAGAAAGTAACAATTTATAATTACAATAATTTATTAGAATTTAGAAGTTTAAACATTAAAATATGCCAAACAGGGAGTAGAGTATGTTACAATTAGAGTAACTAATGTGAAAAAAGAATGTATGTTCACATTTACTTGTGTATGTATAAAATAATGTCAAAAGAATACACACACAAAAAAAAAAACCCTGATAACATTGATCAGCTCTGGGAAGGAAAGAGGATAGTGACTAGGGAATGGGGTGCAACTTTTCAATTTTAAAACACAGATATGTCACCTATTAAAAAAACAGATATTAAAACAAAATGCAAACAAGGAGAATGAATAAAAATCATGCTTTATTTGATAGTAGTCTGCCCATGATAACTTCCACTACAGAGAGTGATTTGTAAAACTCTCTTCCATTGTGGGAATAAAGTTTTGTGATATCACATTACCAACGAAATGGAAAATATGTCTAGAAAGAAAAGGGAGGGGAAAAAATCATGCCTCTCTCTCATTGTTCAAGGAACAAGAACAAACGGCCACACTAAATGAGTTCAAATGGGCTATGGGAATAAAGAATCAAGCTCTGATTGCCAGCCCTAATTTGAAGTATTGGCTATAATATAACAGTGGATTTCCGACTCAAAATAGTTAATATACTAAAATAGCTAACATTTGAATATTAGATTCATGAATGAATCTAATACTATGTGCATTCAATATACTCTTAATGGTTTACCTAAACATCATGATTAAAGTATATGAATCATTTCAGTGAATGATAATAACCTAAATTAGATCATAGTTATGCTGATAGCAGAAGAATTTTAAAATAAATAAATGCAATATGTAGCAAGAATACTAGGTAATTGCTAGACAATTACAGTACATATCAAATGTCAATTTGGCATTATTCTTCAGTAGCTGTGATTCTTGGAGATTAGAAAGAATACAATTCCTTCTCTTAAAGGAACATGGAAAGCAACTGTCATAGGCTATTTCTAATTATACTATTTTGAAATGTCCTTCTTGGTTAAGAATCCCTACTACAGTGAGCCACTCCTAGTGACAGAGGGTGCACAATACCTGGATGTTTCAATGCATTACAAATTTAATGTCCCTTATAATATGGTTGAATTATTGAGAAACCAATTCTTTGGGATGTGAATACTATTGTGAAAGAATGTTTATTCTGAAATAAAATTACAAACTGATTAAGATAACTATATACTGTACCTAATCTTTGGACAATTAATAAGGAATGCATTATAACAACTATGTCCAAGTCATAGTAAAATTATTTTATTTTGCTGGAAATATTTTTTCTTTCAAATTCTAATCCACGGAATATATTTTAAAAGCTCACAAAGAGAAGAAATTTTAGCTTATAAAATTATACATACTGCTCGATTCTGCGTCAGTATTAAAGGTCTCCATATATGCCCAAGTGTTAACAGTATATGGTCAGGAAAAAAAAAAAGCAGCAGCACAGTGCGGGGGGGTTTCACTTTTGCCAATTATGCATACTGTTGGATCTTGGTGTACAAGTATTTGTGTGGAGCTATGTTTTCAGTTCTCTTCAATATCTAGGAGTGAGTTGCTGGGTAATAAGGAAACTTTAAACATTTGACAAATCAAAAGGCTGTATTACAAGGTGGCTGCACCAGTTTACATACCTAGTAACAACATATAAGAAATTAAATTTCTCCACACCATCACTTCATTTATTATTATCACTTATTATTATCACTATAATTAGTGATACTTATTAGTGAATATTGATGACTAGTGATGATAAATACTGAATAATTACATTATTATTGATCATAACCATCCTAACAGGTATAAAGTGGCATTTCGATTTTTTTAATTTTTATTTTCCTGATTCTTAATGTTGCAGGGCATCTTCTCATGTGTTTAATGACCATGTTTACATCTTATATTGAGAAATGCCTATTCAGAATCCTTTGTCTCTTTGTAGTTGGAAGTTATCTTTTTATTATTGAATTGTAAAAACTTATATTTTTAGATACAAGACTCTTACCATACGATTTGCAAAAATTTTTTATTTTTTACATTGTCTTCTCACTTTCTTGATGTTTTTTGATGTACAAAGGTTTTTAATTTTGATGAATTCCAGTTTATTAATTTTTCTTTTGTTGTTTATGCTTTTGGTATCATATCTTAGAAGATTTTTCAAGGTCAGGACAATTTATTTCTGTCTTTTCTTCTAAGGATTTTATAGTGTGTCTCTTATATGTAGGTATATTTATCCTGATTGCCTTAATTTTTGTGGAGAGCGTTAAGTGAGGGCTCCAATCTCATTCTTCTGCGTACATCTCTCCAGTTGCCCAGCATCACTAGTTAAAAGAGAAATCTTTCCCCTTGGTTAAATCAATTGACTGTAAATGTAAGACTTTATCTCTAGACTCTCAATTCTGTTCTTTTAATCTACATGTCCTTCCTTATGCCAACAGCTAGCCAAATTGATTGAGCTTTGTAGCAAGCTGAACTCAAGAAGTCTGTCTCCCAACTTTTTCTTCTTCAAGATTATTTTGGCTACTCAGAGTCCTTTCCATTTTTCTTATGAATTTTATGTTCTACTCACCAATTTCTACAATGAAGCCAGCTAGTGTTTGTACCGGGATCACACTGAATCCGTGCGTCATTTTGGAAAGTGTCGCCATCTTGGTGAAGGAAGAGTGCCTCAGATCTCAGCTGCTTTGACCTGGCACGTAACCTCTGTGGCACAGAACTGGGCAGGGCTGGGGTGACGCATCGGAAATGCTGGACATACTGAGTCGAGGGGAAACAGAGAAAGTGCAGGTTCACAGCTCGAATAGTAGGGCCTGGCACTTTTGGGTTGGCTTTTTTTTTTGAGATTTAGTAGATTTTCTCGAACAATTATTTTTATTGGTTATATACACTTAGGTTCCAGAGATTTAAAATGAATGTTTATATGTTTTAAAACTAATTTTCACCAATTACGGTTCTTCATCAGTTAGGTTGTAGGGGGAGGGAGAGCCTCTTGCTGCCACTCTGGAAGTCATCTCCTCCCATTCTCTCTTAATCACACTTCTGTCAAGCTCTTGCAGCCATTGGTCCACTGATATTGCTGTCAGAGTCACCAATGTCTTTCAAGTGGTTAAATCCAACGGTCAATTTCCCATTATAATTTTACTTTGCCCATCGGCAGCCTTTAAAACAGTTGATAACTCTTACCCTCTTTTATACAATATTTTCTCTGCCTCCAGGGGTCTGCATTCACTTAGTTTTTCTCCAACTTCAGAGAATTCTTTGCTGATTATTTGTCTTCCCTCTGACTTCTTGCAAACAGACTGGGTGATTCAAACAAGAGGCATTTATTTCTCACAGTTCTGGAGGCTGGGAAGTCCAAGATCGAGGTGCTGCCAGAGTTGGTCCTTGGAAAGGGCCATCTTCCTGGCTTTCAGACAGCCACCATCTCTCTTAAGTGCTCGCATGGCTTCTTCTTCATGTACTAGCAGAGAAAAAGCACTCTGCCTGCTCCTCTTATAAGGGCACTGACCCTATCATATTGGCACCAACTTCATGTAAATCTAAATACCTCCCAAAGGCTGCATCGACAAACACCATCACACTGAGGTTTAGGGCACAAACCTATGAATTGGGGAGGAAACACAAACACTCGGTCCATAACATTAAATTCTAATGCCTCAGGGCTTCACCCTTCTCTGTTGGTGATATCGTCCAGTCCCGTGGTTTTAAATGTCATCCATACACTGAGACTCCCAAATTTCTCTCTCCTGATGAGATCTGTCTCCTCGTGGTGCAGGCACTCCTGCCTCCTTCGCTTGTCAAACTGGATGTCTAACAGGTGTCTCAAACATGACACATGCCAACTGAACTCCTATCCCCAAACCAGTTTCACTTGCAATGAACTCCACCTCGGCTGATGCCAAGCTTATCTTTACAGTTGCTGGGGCAAAACCTGGAAGCCACGCTTGGTTCGGTTTGTTCTCACACCTCCCCATCCATCTAATCCTGTTACTATTTTTCAAAATATGCATAATCTAATCACTTCTTGCCACATCCACTGCCACCTCTTCTTCTGAGCCATCATTATCTTTCACCAAGTGTAGTAGTGACAACCTCCTTACCAGTTTTCCTGTGTCCACGGTTATCTATGTACAGTCTATTCTCAACACAGCACATCGGAATGACCAGTTTATTATTTTCTTGGTATATTTTATTGAGCATGCTATTACAGTTGTCCCATTTTCCCCCCTTTATCCCCTCCGCCGTGCACCCCATCCCATCATTCCCACACCTCTCAGTCCATGTCCATGGGCTGCACACACCAGTTCTTTGGCTTCTGAATTTCTCACACTACTCCCAGCCGCCCCCAGCCACTTTTATTTTTCTTTTGGTCAACATTTTCCCACCATTAAGGAACATGCTTAAAGGACCAATGGACAAAGGCAAATGGGGGAAGGATTGAGGGTGGGAGGTTGGGGTGCATGGGGCTGGGAAAAGTGGTGGTGAGAATTATCAGTTTAAAATCAGGTCCTTACTCAAATCGCTTAATTCCTCATTGGAAAGCCCTTCAATGGTTTTCCATTTCCCTAAGAGTAGAAGCCAAACAAGAGTTTCTATGCCACGGTGCATATTAGAGTCAACCATGGGTGTCAAAAATAAATACTTCAAGCTGAGGCTCAATTCTGATTCATAGGGCTGGTGGGGGTGGAACAGTAAAGCGGAGCTCAGGGATATGTAAGGATATTTTTTAAGATCCACAGATGATTCTAAGGGCCTACTGAATTGAGAACCCCTGTGTCAAAGCCAATATGGAAGAGAAGAAGAATCATAGATAGAGAGAAGTTACTCTTAATAATATAAATGCATAATAAAATGTTAATCATTCCTTATATGACAAATCAACAACACAACAGGTAACGACTGTTTAAGTCTGGTAAGGAAATGGCAGTGGGGTGAGCACTTAGCATGCCTCAGCTTACTGAGTGCTAAAAACTTTATCAAGTAGGCCCTACCACATTTTATCGATTATAAGACACATTGTGTTCTCACATTTTAATAGCTCTGAAATCTGATGTGTCTCACAATCAATGAAATTGTACAACCACTGCTGGCCAGATGGCCGTGGCATTGCTTACACAGACACAAACTCAATTATTCTAGTCAATGATGCTATGTGAAAGAAACAAAACATTTTTACCTGAGTCAAAAAGTGATTTATGAAAAGCTGGGCTATGAATGTGAACGAGTTTTAGTGATGCCTTAACCAGTTTATTTTGCTTCAGCTTTCCTTTCAATGTATGTATGTGAATGATATAACAAAATCTGTATCTAAGAAATTCTCTAAAAGTCCTTTCAGTAAGTATAAAATAAATATTCTTAGTGGTAAGAGAGTGCTGTGATGTAATTTAATTGGCATGGCCTGTTCTTTCTATTACATCAAATAATGATCGACTGTGTCACAATTATTAGACATAATACAGCATGTCCCCCCCATGAAAACTGACTCATAAGGTTATATTACAAGTGGTCAATTGTTGAATCGAACCTGTAGAAACTCAGGCTATTTTTGACGTTCTCTGTATCACTCCGAGAGCTTGAATTTCAGAACTTGACAGATTTAATTTAAAATCACAGCTCTTCCCTTTACTAATTATTGCACTCAACTCTCCTCAAATTCCTTATACATTTCCCTCAAAGGGAAATAATATATGTCTTCTAACATAAGGATTAAAAGCTATTTTTCTAACATGAGGATTAAAAACTATTTTTGTAAAATGCCCAACTCCAAAATGTTAGATCATATTGCCTCTACTTTCCTAAAATTTAGTTATTTGTGTGTTACAATTACGAAATAATATAATCACCCTTCTTTACCAAATACCAATCCCACAAACCAGAGAGAATCTTGATGATTCTCTTAAAATTTCCATGTATATAATGTGAGTGTGTTTGAGTGCGTGTTTGTGTATGATTTAGACAAACAGAAAATTATAAAACCATACTATACCCAGTAAAAAAAAGTATCTTTAAGATCTGTAACTCCCTGAAGGCCATGATTATCCTTTGATTTGTTCACTACCATGTTCATCTAAAAATGTGCTTGGAACAAGAGAAGTTTTTCAATAAATACTTGTTGAATGAAGGAATCAATGCTTCATTTTACACATACTACCTCATTCTTAGTTTTCAGATATACAATATCCCTTTCTAAGAAAACAGAATTATTTCAAGAATAATTTTGAATGCATAAACAGTTTTGATATACAGAAAAGCCCTGTATAAATATCTTTGTATAGATATATTCTGAAAAAGTAGGAAGGCATATATCTTTAGGATATATTCCTAGAAATCTAATTGTTGAATCAAATCATTTTTCTTTTAATTTTGATAGATAATACTCAGAGTAAACATCTTTTATTTTTGCTTGCCCAGTATAACTCTCCCTTGTTCTGAAAGCAAGTTAAAATTTTACTTTGGAAAATTAGTCTTTTCTCGCTCTCTCATTAGTATGGATTTTGTGGGGCTGAACACACCCCTCAGCTCCTGAGTGAGTATTAGTGTTGAAAACGGGATTGTCAAATAGAGCAAATACATAAGATACCCGGTTAAACTTGAATTATGGATAAAAAAATGAGTATTTTAGTATAAAAACACATACATACACCTGTACCTTAGAGGCATACACACACTGATACATTTGTGTGTGCTTCATATGTGAGATTTTATGGTTAACCAGATTAAAATTCACTGAATGGAAATTTCTTAATATTAAGTAAATAACTAGGTCTAAATTAAAGATAATGACACACAAATTTTTTCATATTATATATATAGTAAAAATAATTCTACAAATTTTGCCTCTATTTTAGAAATTAATTCTATGTATAGTTATGCAACAGTTCACATTTACTTCCATTATTAATACAACTTCCAGAAAAATTTTTAATATACTATCTCTCTCCCTATAAATGATACCATGACAAGGCAAATTGAGGTGTTCCTTTGAGAACTGTGTGTGTGTGTATGTGTGTGTGTGTTTATCTTACTGAAAATGTTTTAAAGCCATAAATTCCCTAAAACTGGAGTTCATGGTTTTTTCTTTGCATCCACGCCATTGATCAATCTTTCCGGCATACTGTAAGAGATTAATACATCTTTCCTTAATTGAGCAAAATGGAAGCATTATATACACAATAATCTGATATATGGGAATATGTTTACGAGCAAGAATCAGCTAACTTTCAAATGCTATGCTTCTATACATATTTGACTTTTCAATTCAAATTATTTTAAGTAGACTTATGTTAATTTTTTAAACTATGATAATATAGATAGGCATGCTGAATATCTAAAATCTTTAATCTTATAGGATAAAGCAAAAAAAAAATGAAAGCAATGGTAATCATATTTTGCAATTCAATAAGAGAAAATTATAAGCGAAAATAAGTTAACAGTGAGGCCATTCACTGCAAAGATAAACACTTATATGAGCATATAATTTAATAATGGTTAAAAAACTAAAAATATCTTGCTTTTTTGACACATGAACATGTTTTGTGGAAAGCTTTTAAAGGTATTAAAATGTTTAAAGATTATATAAAGTGAGATTCTTAAAGTACTGAGAAATTCTACAAGAAGTTTCATACATTACCTAGTTAATCAGTTTTAATTTCTTCACCCCAGGTAACATTTCTCATTACTCCATTTGCTCTCCCTAAGCTGGGTGTCTACGGAGGTGGAGTAACACACTTTTTAAGACATCACTGCATTATATTAATAATATTTAGATGAGAACTCAATTACCACAATTAAGCATCTCAGAGAATATTTTATCATTAACCCATGACATGTCCTTAATAGAGTATAATTTAATATTATTACTTGTTCTTTGTTTTTGTGCCCATAAAACAGATATAGAAAAAAAGGATGTTGCATTTGTCTCTAGAAAATTCTACTGTTAGTTGATTAGTTTTATTTTTAGTTTACTAATTTTAACTCAAACTTTAGGTTCATAATCCCAAACTCAAATCTAAGTTTTACTCTGTGATTATAGAATGGGCAGAAAATTTATAATGCCTATTCAAAATTCAAATTTCAGTTTAAAAATAAGGATTATAAATCATGACAATATTTTCAGAGACTCCTTTTAACATATACTTGCTTTAAACAAATGCTTTTGTACTTTAATAACTATTTACCTAAAATTAAATGTGCCATTGAAACTTGATGTTTTCATACCTCTGGAATAAGAACAAACTATAAAAGTGACCTCATCCTTTTACTGTATTAAAATATTCCGTATGGTCAATATCCATTTATTGTTTCCATTAATTAACATAGCCCCTCCCCACAAATTTCATATTCTTTACAGAGTTATCAGAAATAAGTTCGGAACTCCTATATGAAGAGGTAATATTAAAATTGAAGTCCTTTGTAGTTTCCTTTTTGAGTTTTTAAGAGCCCCTGAATCCTCAGGGGTGCTATTGAAAAGGGATAACATTAATAATGGCCTTCTGGTATTAAAATTATACCACAAATAAAGCATCTGTGTATTTCTGAGGAGCCAGGGCTTCAAACAGCTTAAAGAAGCAATATGCCTGGTTTAATTAACACAATATATTTTTTAAATGTCCAAAGGTTGTTTTCACTTTAAAACAGTTCTTCTATTTAGAAAAGCAAGTAGTAGTAGTACAATTCCTATAACAAAATTACAGAAATACTAAGGAGAAAAATCCTGTAAATAATTTTCATTTACTGTTACAGAGAAACTGTCGTTCTACTCATGACAAGGGTCCTCTGAGGTTTACAATAATTGGTGCATTAAGATTTTAGAAAAAGCAACATATCCACATTAAAAAACAAAACAAAACTGGGATCTTATCCTTTGGGGAATATTAGAGTTAACCTAGTAGTTAAAACTGAATAAAGAGAAAATAAGGTAAAAACACATTTTTACTTCCATTTGCAAAAGGTCTATAATTGGGATTGTCATATAAACTACAACTAGTATAGTTAAAAGTTTTTTAACTATATTTTTAAAAATATTATACTGTAACATGGCATGACCTCTCAACAAGACAGATTTTTACAGATTTTGTATTTCGGTAAAGGTAGCAAGCTAAATAAAATCATTATTATTATATTCTTTAACAAAAACTACCCAGATGAATTTTGGAAAGATGGACACCGTATTTAAGGAGTATCAGGAAAACACAGTAATATTTAGAAGCACAGATCAGAGCTGGCCCAGAGGCTCCCTAACCTAGTTCTCTCTTCCTATTTCTCCCATGTTCACTCCATGTGCAAAACATATTTGGAGAGATCTGGGCTTTTAATCAAATTCATATTTTTATTTTTAAATTAAAGTAATATCAGCTACCCAGAGGTTCCGATAATAGGTAATAAACAACATTACTACCCTGAGGTGATACCACATTAACCGAAAGCAATCTGTCATTTTGAGAAGTTTGAGTTTCACAGGTAAATGAACTTTTCACATTAATTTTCTCAAATATTTAATACTGTTTCTAAACTTTAGTTATTACGTACAAACATTCCTAGAGTTCTAGAGCCCTCCAATTGGAAATTATATAGTACAATCCTTTCTCTTTAGAGAAAAAAAATTTCAATTAGACCACTGACTCACATTCGGAAGCCAGTTAATGCCACAGCTATATATTGATCTTTTCACAATGCCACAATTACACAGTTGCATTTTATAAACCTTAGAAATCAGATAGTGAAACACTGCTAATCATAATGAAGTGGGAACCCAGGATCCCTAATTGATCCTGACTTCTTCTCTAATGATTAGAGACATAAATGTCACTTACCTTATTCCATTAAATAGAAGGCCTTCATTAGCACTGTCTGCCTCCCAATTAAGTTTCCCTTCGTGAATCTGTAATGTCACCTTAACAGAATGTCTAACGTGTGTATTCCTGCTGTTTATCTCCACCAAGTTTACTGCTTGCCAAATATTTATGTATTTACATTTAATAACCTTCTTTTCAGTTGGATTCCTTTTTATCACAGGGTCATGACAAGTCAATTCTCACTGATGTTACACTGGCCGTATATAGAAGTCAGAGAGGCAGAGAGGGTTAGGGTGAATGGTTGATTTGTGGGAGGGGCGTCAAGCTTGAAAATGTATTATAGGAAAGCACTGAGCTATGATGGGTGTTTGAAAATAAAAGAATAATTAACCTAGAATACTATAACTTAGAATGCTCTGGACTGCTTTTAAACACCTTTAAACATAATCTTTTTGCATGTGGGGAGAAAAGGTAAGTAATTATAGTGCTGCTTTATATTGTTGCACAAAATTATACATACAAGTACACTAGGAAGGGCAACAGCAAAGAGAAAACTAATATTAATACAAATAAAATGTAATAATATAATAATGTTAAAACAGAAACTTACTTTTTTATTATATGAAGTATAGAACAGTAAATCTACTATATACTTACGCTCCTCAGATTATGATGTTTCTTTGTTTCTTTCAATAAACTAATATATGCAAAGTTAAGAAACTGTATCTATCTAATTTATTTATATTATCAGTTGTCCTGGAAAAGTATTAGGTTTTTTATTAATTTTTGGATTATGTGAAACATACATAATCAGTTCTTGATACAGAAATGTATCAAATGGAGGTGCACTTCAAACACACTTGCATGATCAGATAATCATGAAATGGAAAAGATGTGATTACCGAAACACCCCCACGCTCCAGGAAATTAGGAACCAAAAATAAATATTTGTCACTTAGAATTTTCTTTGAAATTGCAACAAAGACATTTATTAAAATAAATTGTAGTTTTATTTATTTATTTATTATTTAGGTATAACTAATTACCTAAATAATAGAGAATGCAGATTATTTTATCAACAGAAAATTTGTATCTGCTAGAAATTCTAACACTATTTAAAAAAACATTATACAGCTAACCAATGCTTTCTACACATACTGGCTTAAAATGACTGTGGTAAAGTTTGTTCTGAAGTTTTAAAACTACTAGGTTGATTTGTTCAATCTTAATAAATAAAATCAGCCCTGACTGGGTCCTCAGTGGATTGAGTGCTGGTCTGTGAACCAAGAGGTCGCTGGTTAGATTCCAGGTCAGGGCACAGGCCTGGGCTGTGGGCCAGGTCCCCCGTTAGGCGCATCTGAGAGGCAACAAATAGATGTTTCTCTCACACATTTATGGTTCTCTCCCTCTCTTTCTCCCTCCATTCCCCTCTCTCTAAAAATAGACAGATAGATAAAAATTGATTTGAAAATCTGTATTTGAAAGGGGCACATTAATTTAGCAATAGAAATGCACATGTCTGAATCTTTAAACTAAAGATTAAATACTATTACTGATACCTCTCTCCGTCGAGAAGCCCAGCATGTTTGTTTGATCTTCCAGACGACAGCAGCCACCAATAATAAGGATAAAAAACAACTGGAAAATAAAACACAAATAATCTTTGCTTAAAATGCTTAATATATGTAATAAAAAATACGTAGAGGATTTACATATATACATGGTGAAGCAAAAGCAGATTTACTATTGTTAGTATATGAAACAGGGTTTATTCTACTATCATTTATTAATTATTGTATTATTTTACACATGAACAACTGTAAACCTACTTTTGCTCCACCCTGTATACATAAAAGTAATCACTTTGCCTCGGTAAATAATTCAAGCAAAAAAGGATAAATTAATGGTGAAATGTTCCCAAGTAAAAACAAAGTATACAGGTAGAAAATTTATTTATGTTCCTTGCTATATAATTTAGAGTCTATCTTTAAGATTTTCTTTGTTAGAAGAAACATAAATTTATAATTCTACTGGTTTCATAAAGCAACCGAAATCTGTTTAGAATCACTGAGTTACACTGGTAATTTTATAAATTCAAATGTCATATGTTCATTCAATTAATCTTTATTAGCAACCATTTTAGATAGGAGAATATTTCAGTGGTTCTCAACTGTCAGCTGATTGTAGGCCCTTGTCTGCCCCCAGGGGACATGTGGTAACCTCTGGAGACACTCTTGATTATGACAACTGGGAGGGGGGCAACCTGTGTCTAGCAAGGAGAGCCAAGGATACTTCTAAACATCCTGCAATGCACAGGACTGCCCCCAATGACAAAGAATCATCCAGTCAAAATAACAGCAGCACGACCGTTTAGAAGCCCTGGGCTATGCTAATGTTCAAAATAAGGAATTAGTTCAGTTAAACATTTGCACATGTGGCCTGTACATATCAGGTACAATATGCAATAAGCAATGATAATACCGGATACCTTGTTAGCAGTAACTTGAGACTGCCAAGTCTCTAACAAATTTATGTGAATCTGATTAATCAATCCCAACACTAATCCCAACTCTGTATCAACATTATTTTCTCTCCCTTTGCCCTGTGGTTAAAGATTAAGCTCTGAAAAAATCCAGAAGTGAGCAGACTTGAGTCACTACAAAGTCACTGGTCACTGGCCACTATAAAAATCCTGGTCTTCATTCTTAATTGATAACCCTTGCATTCGTCAATTGATTCGCTCATAAGCAGTGCAATTTTTGACACTTCCAATGCTTGTCATGATGTTCACATGCTCTTTCTCCTTGCCTCACTTGAAAAAACTTTAGAATATCCTTCGATGAGGGTGACGATGACGATCATAGCGCCTGTTCACTGAGAGCTGAACACATTCCAGATACTGTGCTAGATACTTTACACTGATCATTGAATTCAGTTTTACAAAAACAACTCGGATAGCATATATTGCTCTTATTTTAGAAAAGAAGAATCCAGTGCTCGGAGTTCAAAGTAAACTGCTTATAGTCACACAGAAGGCAGGTGGTAGTGTCAGGATGCAAACCCAGCTACCTACGCCTCAAACTCTTTCCTCCCCGCCTGCCAGGAGCCGTGAGCTTACCCACCACCTCACAACAGTTACATTTCCGCCTCCATTCCCTCATTCTTTCTCCATGACCAAAGGACATGGATGACAAAAATAAAGAAAAGGAAAAAGCCTATGACCCTGACCTTTCCTACCACTGAGGCACCTTTTTATTTTTTATATAATCATCTATTCCTCTAGTGTTTACAAACTTCCTATTTCATCCTAATTTAAATTTTCCGAAGTGCTCAAAACCCATAGCTCCTAAAAAATAACATGACCCCTACTTTATGGACCCTGCAGCTTCCTCTGTGTACTGAGCTGTCAGTGCATCCACCTCCATGTCAATTTCCTCACAATCTAGTTTTACTTAACTCCCTGGAATCTGGCGTCCGGCTTAGATGCTAATAAAAATGTTAATATTAATAACAATTAATGTTGATATAATATTCAACACTTTACAGGATACTTTCCTCCCCAAGCCGTCAATGAATTAAATACGCTGCTCTTTTCTCAATCTACTGACTTTCACTTCTTAATTGACAACCCCAGTCGTCCATTCTGTGCACTTCTCCTGAATGCTCTTTTTTCTTGGTTTTCCTTCATCCTTCCTGACCCATCGCAGGGTCAATGAAGGTAGGCTGCATTCCGGAACTCCCCTCTAAGTTATAAACATTCCTTAAAACTCGGCTCACGACAGCCATACTGCTGTCTTGTCAACTATGACCTCACCGGAATGATTTTCAAATCTGTATCATTAGAGAGACCTGCCAAAATGTGAGCATCTAAGAGAATATTTAGTTCGAACTCCCTCCAAGGAATTCTCAGCACAATTCTGGTCATGATCTAACACCTAATTAAATACTCGCAGCTAAGGAGCTGCCTTACAAGTCAGTGCACTATATTTTTAGCTAATTCAAACTACGAAAAGATTCTTCTAATAGTTCGTCTTTATCAATCAGTGCTGCTTCTGTTTTCTGGGTTATAGTCAGTCAGTCCCTTCTTCTGTATGCTAAAACTCCTCTATATACTTGAAGGAGCCTACAAGAGTCCCTCCACTCCAGTAATTCTCAATCAGGAGAGTTTTGCCCTCCAGGGGACATTTGGCAGGGTCTGGAGACATTTTTGGTTGTTGGTGGCACCCAGAGGGATGAAGGTAAATACCCTAAAATACACAGGCCAGCCCCCTACCCCAAGATTTTTCCAGAGCAACATTCTAATAGTGCTGAGAAACTCTGTTCTACTCTGAATTATTGCCGTGGTGCCTGCATTTCCCTTGTCCCATCCATGTTAACACTGTAACTGTTCTAATACAGCACTGAGAGCTGATACTTAGAGTCCAAGGATCTATTATCTGAAATTTAGTTCTACCATTATACCCTTAAGAATTTTACCATTATAAGTATTGCCTCAAACCTACCCCATCCAAATTGAACTCCTGAATAACGTTCATAAAAATAAAGGCAATTAACATCTCTTGAGTCATATGTACCAAGCACTATAGTGTGTTTCACAAATTATTTCCATAATTACCATAATCACAAATGATCTACCAGGGATGCTGTTATGTACTCTTCTAAAGATCAGAGAGCTAACTCATGGAGAGTTTAAGCAAAATGCCTAAGTTAAAAAGTATTTAGTTGCCAGTTCTCCCGTTTCTCCCAACTTCTTTGTTTCACCATTACTTTTTAGCTAAAATATAAAAGCACATTCAATTTTATCATCTCTCATGCTCCATATCAGACATCAAATGTTGTCAACTGATTCAGAATATCTGCAGTAGTAGACAATCATATGTATACAAAATTCACTTATATTAAATAATTAAATACAAATTAAATAGCAAAATCCATTTTTACTTGATAATCTGTCATTCACAATATTTCTCAGTCAAAATAGTTACATGCTAGAAATTCAGTTTAAGATGGTGAAAACTTGATGGATTTCTCCATGAGGAACTTAAAATCTCTCTGATTTGAATTTCATGATTCAACTGAAGAGTGCCACTCTTATCACGATGCAGGAATCCAGTAGAAAAAATAATTTTCAGTTTTCACAATTTCCACTACTTCAGAAGAGGAGACCGATGCTTTAGGGGTTTGCAGCGATGCTCTCTGGGCTAATTCATATCAGATTGGAGCTCACGATGATATAAATAAATTGGTTGGTAAAACCAATAAATAGTTTAAGAAGATATTCTAATAATCTCCAAAAATTATTTAAAACCCAAAGTAGTAGTTGTCATTAAACTTCGTCCAAATGAATGGAATTAGTTCTTTCATTGATTTGAGTACCTTATACTTTCTCTGACATTGAAATGTCTTATTTGGCATTAGTAGGATTATATACCAAGGTAATACTTTATAAATACTCTTGATTTCTAACAAATTACATTACAAATAAAAATTCTTTTAAAAATCTACATTTGAAACAAAAACCAGTTTATTAAGAGCACTTGTTTCATTAAAAAAATTAAAAAGCAAGCAGACAAAATCGCTTGACCAATTTATCCTGCTTAGTTGAAACGTTACGCTCATCCACTGGCGACTGAAGGAAAACCCCAGACCCCACTGGCGCCCTGGGGGCCTGCGGCACAGCGGAGGCCTCTCGACCTGAGTTCCTCGGCGGCCCAGGGCCCTGCGCAGCACTCGGTCCCATCCACTGGCTCCTTTCTGCCCACTGGGCTTCGCGTGAATGAGAAAAAAGCTTTCATTACATAAAATGACAGATCAGTATGGGTTTATCTGTTCCAGGTAGCTTTTCCCTAATATGTTTCTTAAGTTGGAGGTCTTAAGGCCAATGTCAAACATTAGCATCCTACAATGTGGTATTGTGGTCAGTTTATCAGAGAAAAAATATTTCAGCATTTTCTTTCAGATCTTTTTCTATTATATTACACAACAGTTTTTCCAGCTCCTTGGTAGAGATATGGGGACAGGGGGATAATCGGGCATTCTTTTTTAAAAAATGCTATATAATAGCATCAGAAGATCTGAAAGGTTCATCATCCTTCAGTAAAATCCCCCAATGGAAGTGAAATAGAAAAAAGAAAAGACACATTAAAAAGCAATTATATGAGCTATGGAGATAAAAAAAAAAGAAGCATAGGAACTTAGGG
This sequence comes from Mormoops blainvillei, assembly GCA_004026545.1. Lineage (NCBI taxonomy): Eukaryota > Metazoa > Chordata > Mammalia > Chiroptera > Mormoopidae > Mormoops > Mormoops blainvillei. The sequence goes on from PVJD01004691.1 coordinate 112,582, forward strand.
AGAGATATTTCAATAATTTGATTTTAACCTTCATAAAATGGACAGTGTGCAACGGATGCTTAAAGTGAAAAAACATGGAACTCATTAGATATTTTAATTTAGAGAAAATTAAAGAGAGTTCAATAAAAGTAGCGCAGAGTAGTATAGGTTATATTGTAAAGCAGCCTTCGGGTGACAAAGAAATACCCTCAGGTGGGTAATCTAGTTGGCCAAATGCAAAAAGAGATAATACTGTCACTACTTTATAGCAATCTGAGGTTAATTGATCATAAAAATCAAGTCTTAAATACATTTTCAAAAGATGATTTGGGCATATTAATCTTTTATTTCAACTAAAAATGTTACAAACTAGGGAACTGTGTGGAAATACAGAAACATATTATTTTAAAAAGTAATTTATTTTCTACTAACTGCTATTCCAGAAAATGTCTTTCAAACGTTTTTAAAAATACCTTCCTAACACTTGAAGGATTTCTTTAACCAAGTAAAATGTTAAAAGTAAATCACTAACTTAGAACACAAAAACAAACAAAAAACCCCTATATATTACAAACGCAAATTTACTTCTTTCAGTGATCAGATTGACAAAGATGAAAAAAATGACAAAGTCTTGTGGGTGACAGTGGAGAAAGAGTATGGTCATAGCATATATTGGTGCAAATTTGTTGAGGGTTACTAAGCAAGAATCAATTATGCAAGAGCTGGCTTGGGGGGCATTCGGGGGGAGGCCCTGCATGCCCTCCCCATCCTTCTTCCCACAGATGTTATAAGGGTAACAGCTGCCCACTTTAGGGACATGGAGGTACGGAGTATTTTTGGTTTGGGAAAAGCATTTTACTTTTTTTAAAGATTTTATTTATTTATTTCTAGGGAGGGGGGTAAGGGAGGGAGGAGGAGAGGGAAAGAGAAACATCAGTGTGTGGTTGCCTGTCGCGCCCCCAACTGGGGACCTGGTCTGCAACTCAGGCATGTGTCCTGACTGGGAATTGACCCTTTGGTTCGCAAGTCAGTACTCAATTCACTGAGCTGCACCAGCCAGGGTGGGAAAAGCATTTTAAAGAAAACATTCCCACCCTGCTGGTAATAAACACAGGAAAATAATAAACATAACAAAGTAACTCACACACACAAAAAATCAATTATACCTTAGGATGCACCATCAGTTGAGCTGATTCCAAATGCAAGTAACAAAACTTAATGCAAAATACAGTAAATAACACTGGGACTAAATGGACGTTATACTCCATGCTATGACCAAACTGTATTGGCCCAATTCATATGCTGAAACCCTATCACCCAATGTGACTACATTGTGAGTCAGGGAATTTAGGAGGTAATGAAGCAGCTTTGGAACAGGTAAAGGCTGGAGGAATTCTGAGGTACTTGCTAGAAAACACCTAGACTGACGTGAAGAGACTGGGAAGAGAAACGTGGACTTAAAAGGTGATTCTAGTGAGAGGTGAGAAAGAAACAAGGAGAACTATTTTCTTAAAGAACACAGAAATAATCATGAAATGAATGTTGATATGCCTATGAAGTCAAAGGTCATTCTGATGAGGTCACAGATGGAAATGCAGAGCACGTCACTGGGAACTGGAGGAAAGGCCATCCTTGTTATAAAATGGCAAAGACCTTGGCTGAGTTGTGTTCTAGTGTTTGGTGGAAAGTAGAGCGTGCAAGCCATGTAATTGGATATACAGCATAAGAGATTTATACAGAAAGTATTGAAGATGTGGTTTTGGCCCTCTTAACCTGCTTACAGTAAAAGGTAAGCAGTGAAAGATGAATGGAAGATGGAATTGTTGGGCAAAAAGGAATCAGAACTTGGAATTCTGGAACATTCTCAGTCCACCGATATTGAACAAACTGAGAAAGCTTGTTCTGAATAGAACACTAAGGCTGTGGCTAAAACAACCGTGTGATAAAGAAATTATGGGTGTGATTCATGGATTTCATCAACCATTTTAGCAGAAGCAAGATACAGAGATGAGATTACGCCGGTAAAACATCTTTTTTAAACACAGAAGAAACTCGAGTGTTATCAACCAATGAATGAAGAAGAAAACATGGTATATGCATGCAATGCACTATATATTTTGGCCTTAAAAAGAGAGGAAATTGTGATATATTTAAAAAATAAGATAAATTGGACAACTTTCTCTTTTCTATCAAGAAAAACAGAAAATCTGAACAGGCATAAAGATCAAGGACGTTTAATCAGAAATTGAAAAGTCTACCTGCCAAAAAATCCAATCATACAAAAACAAGTGTAAAAACCATACCAAATTCATATGGTTTTATAAGTCAGTTCTACCAAGTCTTTACGCAACAGACAAATCTGTTGTGCCCACCGTGCTGTTGGCTCACAGCATGCCAACTGAGTCTATGGATGTACCTAGTGATAATTTATCTAGTTCTCAAGTGAATAATTAGAATTTATGTCCAAGTTAGTCATAATAACCCATTCAGTGCATCCCTGGCCTGTGTGGTAAGACCTATCGTAGTGGGAAAGACCAAGTGCTAACCTCTGAAACTACCATCCCGGTCAAGACAGTAAATCAAAAACATTACGCCACCCTGGTGGGCTAGTGAAAATTATTACCACCATTAAATATCTAAAAAGTGCAGGGGTAAGGGTCCCTACTACATCTCCCATCTCCATTTATTTTACCAGCCTTGACTTCGTTTAAAATAAGTAATTCAGACTTTTCAGATTCACACAGATTTACTTTTCTGTTTTGCATACTAGAAAAAAGAATTTATTTTTAAAATAACTTCTTTTCGTTTTCTAGTTATTTACTACATTTTATCACAGACTCAAACAACAACAATAACAAAATAAAATTCACAACAATAAAATTTTTTAATTCACTGTATGAAAGGACTGACCCTTAGAGATGTTAGGTGACATACTGATGACGGTTTAGAAAGCTAAGATCAGACAAAGGCTATGTCTGTAAATGATCTCCCTCACACTGGCCCGATCATGTTTTCCACCAGAACATGGAGTTAAAGAATGGACAGAGTTTGTGAAGTGGTCTCCATTGAACCATGGCTGAACCGAAAAGCTGACACGTTTAACCTCTGCTACTTGAATAACTTGGTTAGACAAAGCAATAGCGGGAATGGTGGCCTGACTGAAGGATGTCCATAAATGCTGACCTGATTGAAACTCTCTTTTAAAATTCATCAGACCCTGGTCAGACAGCTCAATTGGTTAGAGCATCGTCCTCCTGATATGTCAAGATTCAGGTTCAATCTGTAGTCAGGGCACATATAAGAATCAAACAATGAATGCTTAAATAAGTGGAACAACAAATCGATGTTTCCCTCTCTCTCTCTCTCTCTCTCTCTCTATTTCTTTCTCTCTCTCTCTCTTTCTTTCTTTCTTTTTCTTTCTCTCTCTCTCTCCCCCCCTTCTTCCTCGAAAATCAATAAATTTTAAAAAATGAAAATAAACAAAATTTATCAGTGGTCTTATTTAAGAAAAACAAAATAGACTTCAAAATATTCTATCCATGTTTTTCTTAACAATAAGACAATTTTAATACTAATTTACATTTCACTACTGGAAGAGATTTAAATGACAAAAAACCATCAAATACATTTTATTTCACATAATGACTAAAATTTTTTTCACTCTGTTCATGATGACAACATAATAAACAAGACCATCTCTAAGACATGGTACACATTAGTACTTTCTTTTGATTTAATAAAAGAACTATCAAACTTAAATATGCACACAAATTCAAAAGCTTCAAATATAACCTTAAACATTTAAGTAGGTTACATATATATTGAGCATTGTAAATTTTCACACAGAGCTGAGCTTTTTAGTATATATCCATCTACACTGTTCTGCATTAAAAACAGCTTTATTTTGATGCATTAAATAAGGCTCATTTGATTTTAACTTCTAATACATTCCAAAAACATATTAGAATGTAATTAATAGCCTTAAAATCCATTTATATTTAGAAGTACAAAGTCATAAAACATTAAATATATTTAAAATGTTTCCTCAAATTTCACTTTTAAGGGGTAAATTTAAAGCATGAATAAAACTTGCACACATGTTAGAGATAAATATGTTCATAGCATTAAATTCTGGAATGACAACTTTTCTAGGGACATAGACAAACATGATTGCTCTCAGAGGAAAAGTGACCACCACAGGAAAGGTGTTGACAACAGAAATAGATTAATAAACAGGGAACATGTAAATTTGAGAAAAGTGTGTCAAAAACTTAAGGGCTATTAATAGAGGTAAGAGATAAGACTTTCTATGTATGGGCCCATATGGATAAATTAGAAGAGATATTATAAGGACACAGATTTCATCTCATTATGAAGAAAAATTAGTTATCTGAAGACAGAAAATGCTACCTCAAAAGACGGTGCATTTCCTGTCAGTAAAGGCATTCAGGCATGAGCTAGATCAGGAGAAGTTGGGCAATTTTATGTCCCAGACAGTGCTCTACCCACCAGCTGTTTTTATAATAAAGGTTTATTGGAACACGGTCACTCCCATTTGTTTCCATGTTGGCTGGGGTGGCTTTAGCACTACAGCATCAGTAACGTACACGCAACAGAGACCACAGAGCCCACAAATCCTGAAGTATGTACTATCTGGCCCTTCCCAGAAAATAAATGTGTGCTGACCTCTGTGGAGAAAGCATTAGAAATTCAAGTATTGTTCAGGTGTCTGGACCAGATAACCAGCAGGGGTTACTTTGGTGTTTAGGTGAGTGCTTGGCTTATCATGTGTTGGGTTGTGAGGGTTCATTACTGTACAACGCAATACAGCCGACATGGTGAGTGAAGGTCAAAGTTCACACTGCACTCCGTTTGTAAAGTTGTGTGCTGTGATGTGGGACTATGTCTGCCAGGAGAAGGAGACAGATTTGTCTAATCTGCACAAAGGCACCCAAGGGACCCACATAAGCTGTATACATCATAACCGTGGTAACAGAATTAACATTCCTTCCAATTCAGATGATCTAAGATTCCATCACACTGACCCTCAGCTGCTCCTAACCCAGTGTTTCTTTATTTATAGCCCATGGAAGTGAAATTAAATGTTCCTGGGCAACAGTTTTCATGTTTTGAGAAATGCTTCCAACTCTACCGGCTCCTTTAGAAAGATACACTGCAAATTAACATACTGAAAATTTGGAGATGTGATGTCAGTTAAAAACAAATTAAAGAGCCCTAGTTAACTTTAGTATACACATTTTCCAAAGTTGTTTAATTATGAAAACCTTTTTTATAAACCTATTAATACCTCAAATAACAAATGTCCTAGGGAATGATGCTCTATTCCACCATATTTAGTACTTTCAGATTATAAACTCTTTGAGAACATAAATACATGTTTGTTCCTATCCCCTATAGATTTTAGCTTATTACTAAGCACATATAATTTCCTAAGAAATCACTGAATTGATTTAATTCTAGATGATGCGCTAATCAATATGGTGACTGTACTGTTAATTTCATTAATTAAAGAAGATTTTAATCACTTATGTGACCGGGGACACACAAAATTATCCTTATTCCACTAAATCCTTAACGAATAGTAAGATAGCAAAATAACCTTGCAAAAGTATATTTCAAATGTTTCCTCTGCTCTGTGGTATGTATTTAAGCATATAAAACTATTCATGATATATATGAATATATATTCATGATATATATGATATAAAAATACCATATATAACACTGTATGATATTTTAAGGTTAAAAATTTGATAAATTACCTAACAGATTGATAGAACATATATCAAAATATAAGTTAACAAATTCAAAGTCAATAAAAGCAAATTACCTGAAGAAGGTGACAAAAAACTGCACAAGATCCATGATTGTATTGTGTTGTGAAAATGCAATCTGAAAGATCAAAATAAAAGAAAGTTTGAAACTTGCTGAATCTACATGGTGATATTTCAGGGCATTTGTAAGTAGAATATTTTTAAATGATCAAGGTAATGGGATCACTATATTATAAATCACTTATGTTGCACTCAAAATTTTATCTAGAACACCTAATATATTAACTACTAATGATAACATTTGCCTAGATTCTAAAATTAAATGGTTTAAGAAAACTAGTACCAAATTACTTCAAGAATGTATGCTGAGAGTTTCGTGTGAAATCCTATGACATTAAAATGTGCCTAAATCATGCAAATGAGTTTCTTCATCTAATAATAATCACATTTTCTATTAATATAATGGATCATTGCAAAATCAAGAGACCAACTGATGGTAAAATTTAGTAATATCCTCATTCGTCCCATGTTTTTAAAGAGCCCTTAATAACTGATAAAATGAGTGTTAAAATGCTAAGCTGAAACTAGAGCAATAGTGATAATATATTTTGTCCATTTGAGATTAAATGCAAATTCATACTGAATACATGTCCAAAATCTAAAACCTAAAATTAAGATATGCTACATTTTATTAAATAATAACAATCAACATTTTGAATTTATGATTCAACAAAAATATTTACATTACATGAATTTGGCTAGAGAAGTAGATTAATAGCTTGATATTTACCACAAGTTATCAGAATTCTTCTTCAAATAAGATATTACTTATTTGTTCTTATTCGGGAGGACAAATTAGTGTGTTTGCGCAAATGTCAGATGGCCATTAATGAATTCTGATATATTTGCGATAAATAAAAATGAAAATATAAAGGATGTGCCAAAATTATCAAGTTCATCTAACAAAGTAAAAGAGAAGTTTTTCAAACCACTGTTTATAGTTCTGCAAAATGTTGACATAAAAGCAGACTTATGTAATGGAAATTATAATGGAAGTTAGTCAACTTAAAAACAATGGGCTATGTTTCAAGTAAGCAATTCAAGATTGCATCAGGTTTTTATTATTTTTTTAAAAAATAAATTAAGGCAAACAGGAGATTAAATTACCCATTACTAGATGAGATCAACTATCATAATTTATCCCAATAAGCATAAACTTCTTATAGATAATAACACATTGCTAACTGATATAACAATAGGTATCATTCTTGATAAACTAATATTTTTTAAAATGGGGCTAAATGGAAAGTGGGTAATTTTTAAAAATAAATCTACTGCTGCATAAAAACATGAGGAATAAATAAACTAGCCAATGCTTTATAAACACAAATTACAATGATTATAAATCCTTGCATATTGCCTATGAAAATTTAATGGGTTTAATTATTTTTAGAACACATAAATGCCTTACTGAATGCACTCATAACTCTCCTTCTGGTTTAATGCAAAAACTTAACTGGTCTCCCTGCCTTCAATTCCATAACCCTCTGGTCACTCTTCACCAGGCTGACGAAATGCTCTCTTTAAAACTGAAAGGGGTTTCTGTAACGCCTGTTCACAGTCCTTCATCCCCCTGCTTGAATTCCCTCGGTGGTTTTCAGCGCTCTTAGCTTGGCCTCCCGCTCCCCTTGCCAGAGCACGGAATGCTCTTCAGACTTGGGCCCTGCTTCTTTCTCTACACAGAGCACTGACACTGCGGTCTGATCAGACCACACTTTTAGCAATTGCCAGCATTCACCGCTCATCACCACCCTCTGTTCTCGTGTAGCGGGAACTGTTCCCTCTTGCCCCAACACCTTCTTCTCTTGGGGAATTTCAGTCCCAGTGATTCACTGCCTGGCAAGTCAACTCTAGATCCTATCCATTTAGTGGCCTCAATTGCCACCACAGACTTCTACAACATTACTACTATTACAAAAACAAAAATCCCCTAACATTCATAAAGCATTTACTATTGCCCAGCCACTGGGCTAAGTGTTTCTCACATACTAATTTATTTGATCAGCAAATAGCCACATAAAATAAGTAATGCCATTAAATCCATTTTATAGATGAGGAAATAAAGGTTTATAGGTTATCCCCGCAATAAGCAGTACGGCTAAAATGGAAATCAGTGCATTATAACCCAGGTTCTTATATTGTACGGTTTCCTGAGGCCTGTGTACTGTGTATCAGTGTACAGTCATAATTAGCTTATTTTTCTTTTCTCTCCATTTGATTTCAAGATATTTGAAGTCAGGCATTACAATGTTCAGCTATACATTCCTAGCAACTAGCAAAGAACCTAGCATTTTGACTTATAAGTGTTTAGTAAGTAAATTGCAGTAACTTCTAGAGGTATACATCTCAATGTTCTAAATAAAAAGGCTTAAAAACCAGTTTCATTTTAACTAAAGGTCAGGTTGTACAAGAAAATAAGAATTACTTTTATATCAAGATTATGTCAGTTAAAAATAGGTAAAACTTTATATCTACTTGTCCAGAGACTATATTACTTGAAGTTAAAGGATATTATTTTTTTTAATATTTTGCTTTAAGCTAAAGGATATTGTTTGCCAAAACATTTTTCGAAAAACATTTATAAATGCTAAAAAATAATGCAGACCCTTTAAAATGACAAGATAAAAAAGGAACATGCAGAAAGGACCCATCCACAAAGCCAAAGTGGGGAAGGATTGAGGGTGGGAGGTGGGGGTGGGTGGGGCTGGGGAAAGTGGTGGCGGGAAAATGTTGACGAAAACAAAACAAAACAAAAAAATAGGCAGGGGGAGGTTAAGAATAGTATAGGAAATCGAGAAGCCAAAGGACTGATATGTACAACCAACAGGCATGAACTAAGGGGGTGGGGGGATGATGGAATGGGGTTCAGGGCACAGGGGATAAAGGGAAGAAAAAAATGGGACAACTGTAATAGCATAATCAATAAAATATACCAAAAAAATAGAATGGAAGAGCAGATAAAGTGCTTCCTAGACAAGATAAAGCCAAAGGAGTTCATCATCACCAAGCCCTTATCATATGAAATGTTAAAGGGACTTATTTAAGAAAAAGAAGATCAAAACTATGAACATTAAAATGACAAACTCACAACTATCAACAACTGAATCTAAAAACAAAAACAAACTAAGCAAACAAGCAGAACAGGACCAGGATCATAGGTATGGAGATCATCGGGAGGGTTAGCAGCGTGGAGGAGGAAGGAGGAGAATGGGGGCAAAGGCACAGGGAATAAGCAGCATAATTGGTGAGTACTAAATAGACAGGGGATGTTCAGAACAGTAGAGGGCACAGAGAAGCCAAAGAGCTTATATGCACGACCCACGGACATAAACTAAGGGGCGGATTGCTGGAGGGAAGTGGGGTACCAGGCAGAGCGGGGAAAAGGGGGAAAAACTAGGACAATTCTAATAGCGTAATCAATAAAACATACTTTTAAAAAATGTAAGACAACAGAATCTCAATATACAGTGACTAAACAGGAATTCCATGAAAACTTTCATTAAACTGTAGAGAATCTATCTGAAACTACTGAAAACTATTTAAAAATCTGTTGAAAATTATAAAAAGTACTGCTATACAAAAAAAGAATTTTAATGTCTTTACTGATTTGTATTGTTTACTACATTCTTGCAGTTAACCTCCTAGGAAATGACTCAAAGTAAATCATGCATCCATATTTGAAACTGGTTTGTTAGAAGTCGTGATATTATGTGAATGCACAGCTTTATATGATTAATTCTTTAAATGGGTATTAAATATTTTTAAAGTTATTCAGTTGAGAGGATTACTTAATTTGTAGTATAATTTTTATGTATACAATTTCAATCTTGGATTTTAAGCAAACACATCATATGGAAAATCTGAGATAACTGCAATTTAAATAGAGATCTTTCTCTCTTGAAATGTTACCATTTCTTATACATTGTGGTAACATAATAAAATATTTCATATTTGGAAATATCATAGCATTTGAAATATACTCACAATTACAGGTAAATAACACCTTTATTGGGGTATAATGTAAACACAATTAAATTCTTTTCAATGCATACTTTGTTGGATTTGGGGGATTTTTACAACGCTATATAATTGCAACTGCAATGAAGATACAGAACAGTTTCATCATCTTAAATGTTCTCCTTTGCCTCTTTGCAGTTGAATTCCTCCAGACTTTCAACCTTCTATCTACTTTCTATCACTACTGTTTTTATTTTTCTATAATTTCATATAAATGGAATCACAGGGTACACAATATTTCATGTTTAATTTCTTTCATTTAGCATAGTATTATCAAGATTTGTCCATGTCAGTGCTTGTATAAATATTTCTTTTTATTATTGAGTATTACTACATAGTATGGATATATCACAACCTGCTTATCCATCCTTCAGTACATATATACACTCCTAAGTGTGATCATGCAATATTTATTGCTACATTATCTTTTTTTAATTCTAAATTTCCAACAATATACATGGAGGTGCAAGACCTGGTTAAATTATTTTCATATTTTAAAAGATAATGAAGATTACATAGAAATAAAATGTTCTGTTACATAAAAATCATAGAAGTCTATAAAATCAAATTATATTATGATGGCAAGTATCTAAAAATGTCTATGTGGTTTTATGAATATTGAACAAGAATTCATTAAATTTTTTAAAGAGTTTAATTAGATTTAGAAAAGAAATTAATGACTTAAAAAATTGCTACTATAAAGTATTGAGAGAACTTCTTTAGTACTTAGATTCATTTTACAAATGGAAAGGTTAAATGGATTCTTTATAAGTCATTTTCTTAGAAAACTGTATTTTACACATAAGCCATCTTGCCTAATTTGAACAACTTTATTGCCTATAAAAATAACATTCGTATTAATATTTAAAATAAGGACCCAACAAACTTTTTCTGTTAAAGGCCTGTAAATAATCTGTAAAGATTTTCAGCTTTGTGAGCAATATGGTCTCTGTTTTTTACTGCTGAACTCTGACATTTCGTGTAAACCTGGTATGATACATTTTTCTTCACTTAATCTCTAGAACATTTGTACCTATCATAACTAATCTTGTATTTTAGTTGTCATAAATCTTTTCATTTAGTTCTACAATAATATGTCTCTTAATTATCATTTAATATTGACCTCACATTTATATCTTCTGATGAGTATAATCAATATATTAGTTCAGTAACTGACAAAATTAATTAGCAATTTCAAATATCACTTCTTAAATTTATGCAAACCTAGGTTTCGTGACAAAAAAGAACGGAAGCTTAAAAGAAAAGGAAAAAGTATGTTTTAACATGTTATAAGTTTCCTCAAGCTTATAACGGTTTGGAAAACAACAGCAACTGTAACATTTGTCCTTTGGGGTGATTTGGGAAAAATAATACACAAGGGTTTCTTTATCAGCACATTTGTGTTATAACCTTACTTTTCAAACAATACGCATAAGACAAAACTTCTTCTTTATTTCAGTACCTACTTATCTAGTAGCTAACAACCTTATTTTGTGCTCAAATGGCTCATCATATATATTCGAGTTGGTGACACACTTGTTAACACCATTGGTTTTTAGTACGGGGATATCACCTAGTCTAATATGGAAATTAAAATTGGAAATTCATGAATGATTCCTAGCATTATTCTCATTTTTAAAAAAACCAAATCTATATTCTGACATCAGTCTGCAGATTAACGATAGTGAATTACCACATCCCATTTACTGAAGAACAGGTAATGTAGATTCAAACTAATTTAATTTAATTTAAACGGTAATGTGTAAGCATTGATGAGCAGCACTGCTGTAGAATATGCAATACTTAAGCTCAATGCAATCTTTCTGTTTATCAAGTTATTTGCATTGCAGTATTAGTAGCATTTTTCTTTTTTTATCATCAAAATTCAATTGCATGACATTACAGGTCATAAAGAATGTGTTCCCAAAATAAAATTTCACTTTAAAATAAGATCTCACTTTAAAAACTGATGCAAATCAACCTACTAGCATGATTCCTCACATTCCCCCAAAAAATATTTTCCTGTCTAATTACTAGATTATTGATATATTTATCATACAACACTGTTATATGCCTCACAGTCACAACTGGGATTTTCAAGGATATTTGAATGCTAAAGCAGTTGGCAATCTAAAACATAACATACTCTACCAAGCACAATGAAGAAAATTGGTTTAAAACTAGAATGATTTACATTAAATGGAAACTACTTCCTTAAATACAAAAATTGATTAAATAACACATCAAAATAGCAGACACTCTCCATGGCCAAATTAAAGTCTTCCTGATGGTGTATAATTTTCCTACACTGGTAAGTGTGGTATGTTATCTCACAGAAAAAATTATTTTCTTGATTTCTAGAATTCCATTAGTAAGTATAAGATAATGCTATAAGAAATAAGCATTATAACTCAGTAATTGGAAGTAAAAGAAAAAATTAGTATAATACTTACAAAAAGTGAAATAAAAATCTCAACAAAGATGTCTATTTCTTAAGCATCTTCAAAAAATTAAATTAAAAAAAGAAAATCATGGAGCCAGTGAATTTGGGCAGCAATGTTTTCAGAACAGGAAGTCATAATTTGCCTTTAACTCAGCGATCACTGTAGTCTTTACCCACACTCACAGGTGTCACAGCACAAGGGCTGTTTGTCTGACATATAATTCACACTAAAATGTTTTATAAAGTAAGGCAATAATTAATTAAAAATAAAGTTAAAACTTTAATGGATTATTGAAGAAAGGGTTAAGAGGTAGGTAAAAAAATAACCATATTTGATAATACAACCTATAATAAAATATACATTATTAAAAAGAGAAGCTACCACTATTTAATTAAAATGTAATATAAGTATTAATATTATGTCATTACACATATTTTCTATATAATAAAACCAATTTAATCAATTTTCCACTTATTTTTACTTTTACACAAAGTTCAAAGATACAGATATACACCCTTATAACATATATTTTATATGGATATATGCAATATTCCAATTTATTGATATATACATATATAATATTCAGTTCACTAGCAGCAAAAAAAATTTGAAATAGTTTATGATGAGTGGATAAAACAGCTATGGGACATTTGCACAATGGAACACTACTCGGTCACAAAAAAGAAAATTTTACACTTTGCGACAGTGTGGATGGACCTGGAGAATGTTATGCTAAGTGAAATCAGTCAGCCAAAGGAAGACAAAGACCATATGATTGCACTCGTGTGTGGAATCTAACGAAAAACTAAACAAGGAAAATTGGGCAGACTCAGAGGAGGACGACAGCGTGGGTCGGGGAGGTTATGGGGTGGAGGGATGGAGCAAAAAGGGAAAAGGACTCACGGACAAAGACAGCAGTGTGGCGATTGCTCGGGGCATGGGAGTGTAAGGGGACTAAATGGTAACGGAAAAAAAATACAACAAAGGTTAAATTTTTTAAAATGAAATAATCCACTGTTACATACTCAAATTACAGTTCAACTACTTTTATTTCATCAACTCTGACTTTTCCAGAAAGTCTACTGCCTACATAGAACAAAGTGTGCAAGTGAGAGTAGCTCCAAAGTCTCCAAGGAAAATAGTAGTTAGGCAGGGCAAAGAGCCAGGTGGCCCTACAGCAGCCCAGGAAGGACGCGCCAGTGGTCTAAATTCACTTGGCAGCAGGTGGTTGAAAAAAGTATTAATGGACTCACCAGATACTTAAAAGAAAAAAATGGAATATTGTCAGTACAATCAATGAAATACGTGTGTTCTCTGCCTGTCCACTAAGGCAGAGGTCCCCAACATTTCGGGCATCAGGGACCGATTTCTTCATGGATGGGGTGGGTCTGTTGGGGCAGGGACAGGAGGTGGAGCTTCACTTCACAGCCCAGGGGTCGGGGACCCCTGCACTAAGGAATAGACTGAAGCCAACAACCAAAACTGAAGTCTGTGGTTCAAGCAAGATGTTGTTGGTGTTGCCATTTCCTGCAAACGGCAGCGTAGGATCAGCAGGTGTATGAGATACACCAGAACCAACAAGCAATGTCTGGGCTGGTAACACTGATTTATAAATGTATAAACAGCCTGCAAAGGAAGTGGCCACGGAAGCCATTGTAAATGAGACCAAAACAGAAAGTTAATTATCCAAGAGCAGAATATCTAGGGTGTACCCCTGAGGAACACAGGAAACTAAGGGGTGATAAAAGGAAATAACATAAGAACGTACAGAAAAGAGGAAGAACGAGTAGGGGGACGAGGTGGCATGGGTATCAATAATGCTGCTGACAGGTCAACTCAGACCAAACCAAGGAACTGAAAATGTAGTGTCTGCAAGGACTGTGACCTATGCCCTACTAGTTTCAAAGGAGCTGTTCAGTTAGAAATCAGGCTGCGGCAGAATAAGGTATAAATTATAAATTCTTTGAGAATGCAGATGATAATTGCCTGTTTCCTCCTAATATGCAGTACAGCGCCTCTACATACCAGGCGCACAATTAACATTTATTGACTCGAAGAAAATGAAAGTTAAAGAAAGCAAAGATCTCATTTTAACTCAAGAAATACTCCTAGGGAAAAAAAAAAGAATCCTTCCTTTGTGTGGGCATTCTGACATTCTGTGACCTTTTGGACAGGTCTACTAAACCGTATGCGAGGTAACAGAAAATTTTTTCTCAATGAAGTGGTAACAACCTCTCATGTCAATATTGATCTGGTGGGTGACAGGCTTACTATTTTGTCTGTCAATTCAGAATATACAAAATTCCTTTTTTTATGTCAAATTTAAGGGAAAAAACACTATTTAGATTAAATCTCATAAAACTCTTTCCAAGCCAACCCTTCAGCCAGATAATTGTTGATTCTTTTTCTAAAATGCACACCGAATGATTAACTCTGAATATACTTTATCAGGTGGTTCCAAGGAAGCTTCCCAGCCACATTCCATCTCCACTTTCCACTCCTATCACTCCACACCACCCCCCAACCATTCTATTCCATCACTTGTCTGTCACGCAACCCATTTTCCAGACATGAAAAAGTCCACATTGCTCCCTAATGAAAATTCTTCGTGATTTTGAAAATCCTCTCATGCATCCTGTCTCTTTGCTACATCCTGTCTCTTTGCTAAACTCCTATTCATCCTTCAAAATCTTCCTTCAATATTTCTCCAAGAATCTTCCCCAGTTCAGTATCATCTCTGTAACAGTCACAGAGGTGGAAATATAATCTAGAGTCACTGATTCATAAACACCATTCACTTCCATATCAGCCCAAGTGAATGGCCCTGGTAACATTTTACAATGTGAAAAATACCAAAGTATCTCTGAAACTCTGTCTCAAGGCTCTTGAGAGTCTTTTCCCTTTTCTCTCTGGGATGGCTAAATTAGGGTCCAATAAACCTGACTAACGTAGAACAGGGACAACATGTGAAACCAAAACAAGAGACAGAGAAAGAACAATTACACTAACCAACGATTCAGTAATTATTTGTATAACAGAGTATAAATAATGTAAAAGGAGGAAGTTTTAGGGACTATGATCAGAGGAGGGGATGCTGAAATCTTGAAGTTCCAAAAGATATTTCCTCTCAATGCCCTGTTTTCTGAGCTTACAGTGTCCCTTGTTTTACTTTAAAGCTCATTTAAAGTTGGATTTCTTTATCTACAACTTAAATAATGCGGACAATACAATTCATGAGGGCAAACATTAGTTCGTATGCTATTTTATCCTCTGGAAAAGTGTCCTGTATATGACTGAAAGTGTAGCCAAAAATTTATATACAAGGTCCATCTGGAAAAAGTCCAGCCATTGTGAATATGAAAAGGATGGTTTGTATGACATCAATGAAACCTGGTAGCCAAAGAGAGTGGGCTGGGATGAGCATGCAGGAACAATGACAACTTCACTGTACTAGTCAGTGGGGGTGGTAGATGCCATTGAATAGGCATGTGTACTGTGTGGTTGTCGCATTCAAAATGACTGAGCAAGTAGAGCAAGCAATTTGCATCAAATTTTGTGTTAAGCTTGAACATTTCTCTGCAGAAACTATTCTGATGATTCAGAAACCCACAGCTCTGGGCAACTGGTAATTGGCAGCTTCATCATAACAACCCACCCACTCATCCATCATGTCTTGTGTAGAGTCTTTGGGCAAAACATCAAATCACCCAGGTGACTCAGCCCCACTACAGCCCAGATCTGGTGCCCTGTGAATTCTGGCTTTTCCCAAAACTAAAATCACCTTTGAAAGCTAAGAGATTTCAGGCTGTCAATGAGAGTCAGGAAAATACGATGGGGTAGCTGATGGTGATTGGGAGAACTGTGTGAGGTCCCACGGTGCCTACTTTGAAGGGGACTGAGGTGTCATTGTCCTACATACAATGTTTCTTGTATCTTGTATCTTCTTCAATAAATGTCTATAATTTTCGTATTTCATGGTGGGATTCCTTCTGGGCAGACTGCATAAATGTTAAATTTCTGCCATTTCTGCACAAAGTACTACTTTGTATTAACATTTGACTGATGAAATACTGAAGATACCATTACTGTAATTTTTTATTTTGGTCAGTACTTGTAGAAATTTACAAAAATCTATTATCATGCTAGAATGTTTTATCTCACCAGTAACATTAGACAGAAATTGGATCAAGACAAATGAAAACTTCTATTTCCTCACATATTAGGCAAAACTTCTCCTTATTCAAGTAATACTCTTTAATTGATCTATTCAATCTCTTCAAAAATACTGGAAACACTACAACCAAAAGTGTTCAGAAGAAATGTGATAGAAAAAAATAAGTATGAAAATACTATTGATATTAAAGTAAAATTTATGTGAAATGTTTTGCTGATAAAAAGGATATGATACACAGATTCTTTATGTAAATAATAAATAATTAAATATTTAAATCTGCATACATATTTTATGCTCTAGCACACTGAACAACTTAAACTGCAAGCTGAAAGGCTACAATAACCTGAGGCACTTTCTTTCAACCACATACGCAAAGGTCTCCCCTTGTGTAGCAATTCTATTGAAGCAAATATTGAAATAAATTATGTAAAAATGGTCATGAAATTTAAATCTTAATTTTGATCACAAACAATGTTTTTGCTTTTTAGAAATCCATTGATAAAATTTTGTGAAAAGGAAACTAACATTTATTTTTGAAAAGAATATTTTTGGTATCTCATGGTGTGATGGGTATTTTTCAGTAGGATTTGGGTTGTTGTTTTTTTTGTACTTTTTTACTTCAGCGACTTCTTAAAATAACTGCCTCCATAGAGCATAGTTTGTGAATATTTACAAGCAATTCCATTTATGAATTGTAAACTTCCTCATCACTTGCAGCTTGTTGGAATCTGCAGTAGAATGTCTTTATGAAACCTAAAATATATAGAAATGCATCTGCAACCTAATTACCATTTATCTGAAAAGTACTTGGAAGCATAAATCTGAGCTCCTAAATGAAACAATTTAGAAGTAAACAGGAAACAATATATATAGTAACAGTCACGTCAGTCATCGCACAAACTCATTGCTACTACATTTGTTCTATTTACTATGTAGACTCAAACGTATATAGAAAAGTCTATCTCCTCCCAAAATGAAGTAACTGGGAATGGATTTATCATCATCTTGAAACAACCAGCAAAACAGAATAAATATCTGAAAAACCTGTTTCCAGACACTGGCTCTCAAGCAATGCAGGATAGTCACTGAGTGAAAAAAAAAAATGAGGTGGGCTTTGCAATGCCGTGGATTATCGTGGTTTTGAGGCGGCATCAAAAGGACAGTAAACACGGGTGCATTTCAGAAATGTTGCTGAGCTGAAGAGATGAAGCTGGGAGTGTGGTGGGGCTAAGGTGGTTAGCAGTTACAGGACAGTGTACTAGAGAAGAGAGAACTTCCCAGCATGCTCCAGAGCTTTGCTAAGGGTCCCCTTGGTTCTTCGGGTGAATACTACTTACTGGTCAAGATGCTATCTGAGGCTGGGGAAGGAATGATCTCAAAGGAGCAGAGAGAAAAATTCTCAAAACTCGCATGGAGTTGGGAATAAGTTTATGGTCCCACCTGTCACAGTGTAAACCCTTGTGATTCAAATGGTACAGAGCGCCAAAATGGCAGTGCCTGGGAGTGAAATGATCACCCCTCAAAGACAAGCCTTGGAAAGGTCAAAACCTTTCCAAGTCAACTCCATCCCAGAACAAAGGCAAAGCCTATTTATCAATATTAGTGAATATATGGCACCCAAAGAGGGAAAATTCAGAATGTTGGGCATCCAATCAAAATATAATCCATAAGAGGGAATAATAAAACAACAGAAGGAAACTCAGAAATTACACAAATGAGAATTTTATAGACAAGGACATTAAGAGTTATGATAACTGCAATATATATGGTCAAGAAGGCAGATAAAAGATGGAGCATATTAAGGAGAGACACAAAAGATATTTTAAAAATCTAATCAAAATTTAGCCATAAAGAATATAATGTGTGAGTTGAAAAAATACACTGGATGGGATTAATATCAGATTAAACACTATAG